>JAXIVJ010003645.1:0-91758 GCA_036785665.1 Chirona hameri | reverse complement strand
TGATGTGTTGTGTTGTGTTGTGTTGTGTTGTGATGTGTTGTGATGTGTTGTGATGTGGTGCGTTGTGGTGTGTTGTGTTGTGTTGTGATGTGTTGTGATGTGTTGTGATGTGGTGTGTTGTGGTGTGTTGTGATGTGATTTGATGTGATGTGATGTGATGTGTTGTGATGTGATGTGATGTGATGTGATGTGATGTGATGGGTCGTCTGGACCAGCTGCTGTGTGGACCCGGCGAGCCCGTGTGTGAACGCTTCTCTGTGTGTTCATGTGCGTGTGAGAGCTGGACCCGGCGAGCCGTGTGTGAACGCTTCTCTGTGTGTTCATGTGCGTGTGAGAGCTGGACCCGGCGAGCCGTGTGTGAGCGCGCGTCTCTGTGTGATCATGTGCGTGTGAGAGCTGGCACGTGGGCGGTAGGCAGGGAGCGGGACAGGAAGAGAGAGGTGCGCCGCACAGGAAGTTGTGCTTCAGGCTGGCGTTCGTCGGCGGTGGGCGGGGGCCAGTAGAGGGAGAGGAAGATGTGCGTGAGACTACGTGGGCGTGGGCGGCGGGCAGCGCAAGGGAGAGGTGTGCGGGAGAGCTACCGACTGCCGGCGGCGCTGGGCGGCGGGCAGCCGGCGGCGCTGGGCGGCTGGCAGCCGGCGGCGCTGGGCGGCTGGCAGCCGGCGGTGCTGGGCGGCGGGAAGCCGGCGGCGCTGGGCGGCGCCGCTGGTCACGTCACCACATCGCCGGGCGATAGCGGGCGGTGTCAGTGACGGCGGTTTGGAGACGTTACGGCACTGGTCGCCTGGTCGTCCGTGTGCTGCACATTGGCAGCCGGCAGACGATAAAGCAGCTCATACCGAGTCGGCAAACCGAAGTAGCAGTGGTTCCGCACAATGATTATCAAGCTCACAGTCGGTATTAAACACCGTTCACAGTCGGTATTAAACACCGTTCACAGTCGGTATTAAACACCGTTCACAGTCGGTATTAAACACCGTTCAGACTTTCAGTTGTACAAACAAAACCGGTACGACGTCGTGGGAATCACATGCGATGGGCTCTATTGCTTCTACAGGTTACATCTTGTACACACACACGATCTAATAATATAATTAGCCAATAGTTGAGCAACAAAAAGAGCTAATATGTTGGGTGTAATAACGCTAGGGCGGCCAGAGCCTGCGGTTCTTTGTTACGATACATCACGGAGGAGCCATGTGTCGGACGTCTTGGCAACAAACTCCGACTCGCTCAGCTGCTGCCGCCGATCCAGACGGATCTTAGGCAAGTTCTAACGGTGCCGACGTGGATAGCGAGACAAAAGCAAGCAACTATATATTGCTAGTTGAAACACAATCAGCCGTGTGTTATGCACGTGCTTCTTAGTTATACAACACATTGCTGAGGAATATACATGCTTTCTTCACCATGCGCTCTCACTATCTGCGTTTCCAGCATTCGTTCCTCCTGGATCCTCCCGTCATCCTGCCGGCAATCACCATTCTAACGCGTACCCGGGCGGCACCGATTAACACGCGTACCCGGGCAGCACCCATTAACACGCGTACCCGGGCGCCACCGATTGCCACGCGTACCCGGGCGCCACCGATTGCCACGCGTACCCGGGCGCCACCCATTGCCACGAGCCACGCGTACCCGGGCGCCACCCATTGCCACGCGTACCCGGGCGCCACCGATTGCCACGCGTGGAGCGGCGTTTGTCGGAGAGCCGGCGAAAGTCGTGTCCGTGTGGGAACACAGCGCGTTTCCAGTCATTTCCTGTCAGCGGCGCACGCTTTGTCTGGGTGGTTAACCTCGGGTCAGATGACTTGACCCGCCGCCGCCGCCGCCGCCCGCCGCCCGGTGCCGCCTCTCTCGACTCTCTCCGAGTCGAGGGTGGTCCCCGTCCGCGGGGCCAGGATCGTGGGTCTCCGGCGGCAGCGGCGGCTGTATCGATGGTTCGCCCTGCCCAGTACGGCACCACACCGAACAGTCGACCCTGTCGACACGCACTCACTATCTCTCCCTCTCCTGTCCCGCCTGGGTGTCGAATCCCGGCAGGACTCTGATGGTAGCTACGGCGCCGAGCATCAGGCGCCGTGGCATCTATAGCCAGCACCGCTCCGTGGCATCTATAGCCACCGCCGCTCCGTGGCATCTAAAGCCAGCGCCGCTCCGTGGCATCTATAGCCACCGCCGCTCAGTGGCATCTATAGCCAGCACCGCTCCGTGGCATCTATAGCCACCGCCGCTCAGTGGCATCTATAGCCAGCGCCGCTCCGTGGCATCTATAGCCAGCGTCGCTCCGTGGCATCTATAGCCAGCGTCGCTCCGTGGCATCTATAGCCAGCGCCGCTCAGTGACATCTATAGCCAGCGCCGCGCCGTGGCATCTAGCCAGCGCCATTCCGTGGCATCTATAGCCAGCGCCGCTCCGTGGCATCTATAGCCACCGCCGCTCCGTGGCATCTATAGCCAGCGTCGCTCAGTGGCATCTATAGCCAGCGCCGCTCCGTGGCATCTATAGCCAGCGCCGCTCCGTGACATCTATAGCCAGCGCCGCGCCGTGGCATCTAGCCAGCGCCATTCCGTGGCATCTATAGCCAGCGCCGCTCCGTGGCATCTATAGCCACCGCCGCTCCGTGGCATCTATAGCCAGCGCCGCTCCGTGGCATCTAAAGCCAGCGCCGCTCCGTGGCATCTATAGCCAGCGCCGCTCCGTGGCATCTATAGCCAGCGCCGCTCCGTGACATCTATAGCCAGCGCCGCTCCGTGTCATCTATAGCCAGCGCCGCTCCGTGACATCTATAGCCAGCGCCGCTCCGTGGCATCTATAGCCACCGCCGCTCAGTGGCATCTATAGCCAGCGCCGCTCCGTGGCATCTATAGCCAGCGCCGCTCCGTGGCATCTATAGCCAGCGCCGCTCCGTGGCATCTATAGCCAGCGCCGCTCCGTGGCATCTAAAGCCAGCGCCGCTCCGTGGCATCTATAGCCAGCGCCGCTCAGTGGCATCTATAGCCAGCGCCGCTCCGTGGCATCTATAGCCAGCGCGGCTCCGTGGCATCTATAGCCAGCGCCGCTCAGTGGCATCTATAGCCAGCGCCGCTCCGTGGCATCTATAGCCAGCGCCGCTCCGTGGCATCTATAGCCAGCGCCGCTCCGTGGCATCTATAGCCAGCGCCGCTCAGTGGCATCTATAGCCGGCGCCGCTCCGTGGCATCTATAGCCAGCGCCGCTCCGTGGCATCTATAACCAGCGCCGCTCCGTGGCATCTATAGCCAGCGCCGCTCCGTGACATCTATAGCCAGCGCCGCTCCGTGGCATCTATAGCCAGCGCCGCTCCGTGGCATCTATAGCCACCGCCGCTCAGTGGCATCTATAGCCAGCGCCGCTCCGTGGCATCTATAGCCAGCGCCGCTCCGTGGCATCTATAGCCAGCGCCGCTCCGTGACATCTATAGCCAGCGCCGCTCCGTGTCATCTATAGCCAGCGCCGCTCCGTGACATCTATAGCCAGCGCCGCTCCGTGGCATCTATAGCCACCGCCGCTCAGTGGCATCTATAGCCAGCGCCGCTCCGTGGCATCTATAGCCACCGCCGCTCAGTGGCATCTATAGCCAGCGCCGCTCCGTGGCATCTATAGCCAACGCCGCTCCGTGGCATCTATAGCCAGCGCCGCTCCGTGACATCTATAGCCAGCGCCGCTCCGTGGCATCTATAGCCACCGCCGCTCAGTGGCATCTATAGCCTTAGCCAGCGCCGCTCCGTGGCAGCCCATAGCGCACCGGGCAGGCGGGATCATGTGGGCTAAAGACCAGTGTTTCTCTCCCGGCGGCGGCGCCTCGTGTGGGGTCGCCGCTGCTGCCGGGACGGACCGCGCCGGTTTCGCCGCGGATCGCCGGGTCACTGCGGCGAAATCCGCCGCCGCCGCCGCGCCATCACCGCCGCAGCCCATCGCCGCCGGGGGTGAAGTGTTCCGGTGCGGCGTGAGGTACAGGTGATGTTATGTCGGCGTCGTGCTTTGTTGGAGCGGATTGACGGTCCTTTCACCACGCACTGGTCCAATGAAACTCAGCATGGTGATGGGAGTGTGGTCGGTTTAAATACCTTTCTTTTCTATGCCCTGTCTCACCTGGTGTAGTATGGTCTTTCTAAATTTGGTCTCGATTTATCATGTCTTTATTTATTATTTATCTTATCTGACTCCGCGGTCTTCCACATTCCATTCTGTGTTATACGGTCTACCTGTTGTCATCACTTCCGTCTCCCTTGTCTCTCTAGCTTGCCGAACACTGTCTACCTCGTGTCCTGTTATCCCCCCCCCCCCCCCCCCCCACTGCCACCGGCCACCGGCCACTTCCAACTGGCCGCCGACCACCGACCACCGACCATCTGTCACCAATGTCTGCGGCGCTCTGCGGCGCGTCGGCTGGCCAGTGAGCCGGTTTTTGCGCGGTGTCCGGCACGGCGGTGTCCGGCGCGGCGCCTCTGTCCCGCGCCATTACGCTGAGCGATGGTGGGAAGGACGTTTATCTCTGCTCCACGGCAGGCGCGGCAGGCGCGGGAGACGGGCAGGCGGACGGCAGGCGCGGCAGGCGCGGGAGACGGGCGGCAGGCGGGCGGGAGGCGAGCGGCAGGCGCGGCAGGCGCGGGAGACGGGCGGCAGGCGGCGGGCGCGGCAGGCGGGCGGCAGGCGCGGCAGACGCGGGAGACGGGCGGCAGGCGCGGCAGGCGCGGGAGACGGGCGGCAGGCGGCGGGCGCGGCAGGCGGGCGGCAGGCGCGGGAGACGGGCGGCAGGCGGGCGGCAGGCGGGCGGCAGGCGCGGCAGGCGCGGGAGACGGGCGGCAGGCGGCGGGCGCGGGCGGCGGTGATCAGAGACAGTGTTGAACGGCTGGACCATGTCCGTGGAGCCAAGGAGACGGGTTTGATCGGACGCGCGTGCTCAGGCAGAGGATGGATGTCAGCTCTGTTCTGACGGGTCCAGGCTGGATGTCAGCTCTGTTCTGACGGGTCCAGGCTGGATGACAGCTCTGTTCTGACGGGTCCAGGCTGGATGTCAGCTCTGTTCTGACGGGTCCAGGCTGGATGACAGCTCTGTTCTGACGGGTCCAGGCTGGATGTCAGCTCTGTTCTGACGGGTCCAGGCTGGATGACAGCTCTGTTCTGACGGGTCCAGGCTGGATGTCAGCTCTGTTCTGACGGGTCCAGGCTGGATGACAGCTCTGTCTGACGGGTCCAGGCTGGATGACAGCTCTGTCGGACGGGTCCAGGCTGGATGACAGCTCTGTCGGGCGGGTCCAGGCTGGATGACAGCTCTGTCGGACGGGTCTAGGCTGGATGACAGCTCTGTCGGACGGGTCCAGGCTGGATGACAGCTCTATCGGACGGGTCTAGGCTGGATGACAGCTCTGTCGGACGGGTCTAGGCTGGATGACAGCTCTGCCTGACGGGTTCAGGCTGGATGACAGCTCTGTCGGACGGGTCTAGGCTGGATGACAGCTCTGTCTGACGGGTCCAGACTGGATGACAGCTCTGTTCTGACGGGTCTAGGCTGGATGACAGCTCTGTCTGACGGGTCCAGCTGCATGCCAGCTCTGTTCTGACAGCTATGTTGTCACAGTTCCAGACGGAGGACAGCTCTGTTTTGACCAGTCCAGCATGTCGGTTATATCCTAACAGCTCTGTTGTAAACTGAACAACCGTCTTGACAGCTTTGTCTGACCAGTCCAGAGTGTCGGTTTTGTCCTGACAGCTGTTGTGAACAGTAGCGCTTCCAGATTCAGTAACTCCTCGCACGGGCTGTGCTGGCCTTGTAGTCGGTGCGGGCAGTTCCTTTGAAGTCAAGATACAACCGTTCGTGTAATAGCCGGAGTGTAGGGGTTGAATTTTAGCATAGCTTCGTCAGCGTCCCAAAATTACATTTTTCTTTGGTGTCTAGAGTGCACAAATTTGAGCCAAAAAGAGTAAAAAAGAGCCACACCGAACCGGAATACGTCCGGTTAGTTGAACTTCCGGTCATGACCGGAAATGTCATCAGTAGAAGGGTTCCGACTGCACGACTCTTACTGGAGTACTGTTCCGACAGTTACGGAAACACGAGGCGGGTACCATGCCAGGCGGGTACCACGGCAGGCGGGTACCACGCCAGGCGGGTACCACGCCAGGCGGGTACCACGGCAGGCGGGTACCATGCCAGGCGGGTACCACGCCAGGCGGGTACCATGCCAGGCGGGTACCACGCCAGGCGGGTACCATGCCAGGCGGGTACCACGTCAGGCGGGTACCACGCCAGGCGGGTACCACGGCAGGCGGGTACCATGCCAGGCGGGTACCACGCCAGGCGGGTACCATGCCAGGCGGGTACCACGTCAGGCGGGTACCATGCCAGGCGGGTACCACGGCAGGCGGGTACCACGCCAGGCGGGTACCACGCCAGGCGGGTACCACGGCAGGCGGGTACCATGCCAGGCGGGTACCATGCCAGGCGGGTACCATGCCAGGCGGGTACCATGCCAGGCGGGTACCACGTCAGGCGGGTACCACGTCAGGCGGGTACCACGCCAGGCGGGTACCAGGCGGGTACCACGCCAGGCGGGTACCATGTCAGGCGGGTACCATGCCAGGCGGGTACCACGGCAGGCGGGTACCACGCCAGGCGGGTACCACGCCAGGCGGGTACCACGCCAGGCGGGTACCACGGCAGGCGGGTACCATGCCAGGCGGGTACCACGCCAGGCGGGTACCATGCCAGGCGGGTACCACGCCAGGCGGGTACCATGCCAGGCGGGTACCACGTCAGGCGGGTACCACGCCAGGCGGGTACCACGGCAGGCGGGTACCATGCCAGGCGGGTACCACGCCAGGCGGGTACCATGCCAGGCGGGTACCACGTCAGGCGGGTACCATGCCAGGCGGGTACCACGGCAGGCGGGTACCACGCCAGGCGGGTACCACGCCAGGCGGGTACCACGGCAGGCGGGTACCATGCCAGGCGGGTACCATGCCAGGCGGGTACCATGCCAGGCGGGTACCACGCCAGGCGGGTACCATGCCAGGCGGGTACCACGCCAGGCGGGTACCATGCCAGGCGGGTACCACGCCAGGCGGGTACCATGTCAGGCGGGTACCACGCCAGGCGGGTACCATGCCAGGCGGGTACCACGCCAGGCGGGTACCATGCCAGGCGGGTACCATGGCAGGCGGGTACCATGCCAGGCGGGTACCATGGCAGGCGGGTACCATGTCAGGCGGGTACCACGCCAGGCGGGTACCACGCCAGGCGGATACCATGCCAGGCGGGTACCATGCCAGGCGGGTACCATGCCAGGCGGGTACCATGCCAGGCGGGTACCATGCCAGGCGGGTACCACGCCAGGCGGGTACCACGCCAGGCGGGTACCATGCCAGGCGGGTACCATGCCAGGCGGGTACCACGCCAGGCGGGTACCACGCCAGGCGGGTACCATGCCAGGCGGGTACCATGTCAGGCGGGTACCATGTCAGGCGGGTACCACGCCAGGCGGGTACCATGGCAGGCGGGTACCATGGCAGGCGGGTACCATGTCAGGCGGGTACCATGTCAGGTGGGTACCATGCCAGGCGGGTACCATGCCAGGCGGGTACCATGTCAGGCGGGTACCATGCCAGGCGGGTACCATGCCAGGCGGGTACCACGCCAGGCGGGTACCACGCCAGGCGGGTACCACGCCAGGCGGGTACCATGCCAGGCGGGTACCACGCCAGGCGGGTACCATGTCAGGCGGGTACCATGTCAGGCGGGTACCATGTCAGGCGGGTACCATGGCAGGCGGGTACCATGCCAGGCGGGTACCACGCCAGGCGGGTACCATGTCAGGCGGGTACCATGTCAGGCGGGTACCACGCCAGGCGGGTACCACGCCAGACGGGTACCACGCCAGGCGGGTACCATGCCAGGCGGGTACCATGCCAGGCGGGTACCATGTCAGGCGGGTACCACGTAACCATGCTAAGCTTGTGATGATCTGCAGAGTAGAGATCGGTGAATTGATGTGATGGCCGTAGATGAGTTCCTTACGAGTGGGTGCGTATCATATCCACCGTAATCGACCCATCCAGTCGATCCTGCCCCTGCCCGCGGTCAGGCTGCGCGGTCCGTCATTCTCACCTCGAGTGACCCTGCTGACCTCGCGTCTCAGCGCCTCCAGTCCTTAGGCCGCCCGGCTCACTCGAAAGTCACCTAGGTCAGGCTGCGCGTCCGTCATTCTCGCCTACCTCGTGTCACAGATCCTCCAGTCCCGAGGCCGCCGCCCGGCTCACTCGAAAGTGACCTGGATGCATGCGAATTTCTTTGTGGGACTGCTGGCGCGTGACTGGTCCGCGCACCGCTCACCGCTCTCTGTCCGACTCGGACTAGGTGTAATGAGTGACTGCGGTGACCCGGGTGACCCACGGTGACCCAGGTGTCCTGGGAGTGACCCGGCGGCGGCTCGACCAGCCCAAGGCGCATTGCGTGGCACCGACTATGGGCCGAATGACGCCTGCGGACGGGACAAGGTGGTGTCGGGGCGGTGTCGGGCTGCTGTGGAGACACTGCAGTGAAACTCGCTGAAACTCGCCAACGTCCGTCTCCTGATCGCCGGAGGAGCGCCGTCTCACGAACTGAGCGTGTCGGACGCCGGTGTGAACAGCGCCCCAGGCGGCGGCGGCGGATTGGAGGCTCTCGTGATGTGAGTTCGGCTGGAGTGGTACTCGTGGCGGTATCGGTAGAAGTGGAAGATCTTGTGACGAGAGTGAGGCTGGAGTGAAAACGGAGACGGTGTCGATCGGGGTGGAGATTCCCATAACGGGAGTTTGTCTGAGTTTGTCGGAGTGGGGTTCTTACGACGGTAGAATGGCTGGGTTGGGCGGGTTGGGGTTCTTTTGACGGTAGAATGACTGTGTTGGGCGGGGGAGGCTCATGGTAACATGAAATCCGCCAGAGGATGGCTCACGGCGATATCGGCCAGAGGAGGGCTCACGGCGATATCGGCCAGAGGAGGGCTCACGGCGATATCGGCTGGAGTGAGTACTGGCGTGACGAAAGTTCATCATCTGAAGTTGGCCGGATGGCCGGGTCAGCTGGAGTGGGAGAGATCAGAGCGACATCAGGCGAGGGAGGCGGTGTGCCGACTCACGGTGGTGAGATGAGCCGGCCCGCTGTGGGATCCGGCTGCCGCGGGCGCGCGACCCGTTCCAGTTCGCTACCGATCGTGATCGGGCCACGCGAGAGGAGATCTCGTTCGAGTGGAATTTACTGACTTTTCCGAGACCAGGCTGGGTACTTCGTCCGCCTGGACTGCTCGTGGGTACCGGTACCGTACCGGTGACGGACCATACCGTACCAGCTTTGTACCGTTATCATCCCCGGGCGAGATTGGACTGCGTTATCATTCTTACCAGGCCAATGCTAGGCTGATGACATCTGATTCTGTTACGCATGTCCAACACATTCGACATTTGTCAGCACCGTGCCAGTGCTAGTACCGTTTATAGCCGTGCCTTAATGGTACCAAATCGTGAACCGTTCCAGTCACGGTGCACGTTTCAGTGTATCCTTACCGGTACCCTTGCGGGTCTGTATTGGCGTCTCGTGTTGGGGCAGCGCTGCCACTGGAAGAGAGCGGCGAGAGCGGCCACGTCAGCGAGCGGTGGGCGGCCGCTCGGTGACAGCTGACACAGCTGACATCCCCGGATCGCTCGGTGACAGCTGACAGCCCCGGACCGCTCGGTGACAGCTGACAGCCCGGGACCGCTCGGTGACAGCTGACAGCCCGGGACCGCTCGGTGACAGCTGACATCCCCGGACCGCTCGGTGACAGCTGACATCCCCGGACCACTCGGTGACAGTTGACAGCCCCGGACCGCTCGGTGACAGCTGACATCCCGGGACCGCTCGGTGACAGCTGACAGCCCGGGACCGCTCGGTGACAGCTGACAGCCCGGGACCGCTCGGTGACAGCTGACATCCCCGGATCGCTCGGTGACAGCTGACAGCCCCGGACCGCTCGGTGACAGCTGACAGCCCGGGACCGCTCGGTGCCTGTGACACAGCTGACAGCCCGGGACCGCTCGGTGACAGCTGACAGCCCGGGACCGCTCGGTGCCTGTGACACAGCTGACAGCCCGGGACCGATCGGTGACAGCTGACAGCCCGGGACCGCTCGGTGACAGCTGACAGCCCGGGACCGCTCGGTGACAGTTGACAGCCCGGGACCGCTCGGTGACAGCTGACAGCCCGGGACCGCTCGGTGACAGCTGACAGCCCCGGACCGCTCGGTGACAGCTGACAGCCCGGGACCGCTCGGTGACAGCTGACAGCCCGGGACCGCTCGGTGACAGCTGACAGCCCGGGACCGCTCGGTGCCTGTGACACAGCTGACAGCCCGGGACCGCTCGGTGACAGCTGACAGCCCGGGACCGCTCGGTGCCTGTGACAGCTGACAGCCCGGGACCGCTCGGTGACAGCTGACAGCCCGGGACCGCTTGGTGACAGCTGACAGCCCGGGACCGCTCGGTGACAGTTGACAGCCCGGGACCGCTCGGTGACAGCTGACAGCCCGGGACCGCTCGGTGCCTGTGACACAGCTGACATCCCCGGATCGCTCGGTGACAGCTGACAGCCCGGGACCGCTCGGTGACAGCTGACAGCCCCGGACCACTCGGTGACAGTTGACAGCCTGGGACCGCTCGGTGACAGCTGACAGCCCGGGACCGCTCGGTGACAGCTGACAGCCCGGGACCGCTCGGTGACAGCTGACAGCCCCGGACCGCTCGGTGCCTGTGACACAGCTGACAGCCCGGGACCGCTCGGTGACATCTGACAGCCCGGGACCGCTCGGTGCCTGTGACACAGCTGACAGCCCGGGACCGCTCGGTGACAGCTGACAGCCCGGGACCGCTCGGTGACAGCTGACAGCCCGGGACCGCTCGGTGACAGCTGACAGCCCGGGACCGCTCGGTGACAGCTGGCAGCCCGGGACCGCTCGGTGCCTGTGACACAGCTGACAGCCCGGGACCGCTCGGTGACAGCTGACAGCCCGGGACCGCTCGGTGCCTGTGACACAGCTGACAGCCCGGGACCGCTCGGTGACAGCTGACAGCCCGGGACGGCTCGGTGACAGCTGACAGCCCGGGACCGCTCGGTGACAGCTGACAGCCCGGGACCGCTCGGTGACAGCTGACAGCCCGGGACCGCTCGGTGACAGCTGACAGCCCGGGACCGCTCGGTGACAGCTGACAGCCCGGGACCGCTCGGTGCCTGTGACACAGCTGACAGCCCGGGACCGCTCGGTGACAGCTGACAGCCCGGGACCGCTCGGTGACAGCTGACAGCCCGGGACCGCTCGGTGACAGCTGGCAGCCCGGGACCGCTCGGTGCCTGTGACACAGCTGACAGGCCGGGACCGCTCGGTGACAGCTGACAGCCCGGGACCGCTCGGTGCCTGTGCCACAGCTGACAGCCCGGGACCGCTCGGTGACAGCTGACAGCCCGGGACCGCTCGGTGACAGCTGACAGCCCGGGACCGCTCGGTGCCTGACACATCTGACAGCCCGGGACCGCTCGGTGCCTGTGACACAGCTGACAGCCCGGGACCGCTCGGTGACAGCTGACAGCCCGGGACCGCTCGGTGACAGCTGACAGCCCGGGACCGCTCGGTGACAGTTGACAGCCCGGGACCGCTCGGTGACAGCTGACAGCCCGGGACCGCTCGGTGCCTGTGACACAGCTGACATCCCCGGATCGCTCGGTGACAGCTGACAGCCCGGGACCGCTCGGTGACAGCTGACAGCCCGGGACCGCTCGGTGACAGCTGACAGCCCGGGACCGCTCGGTGACAGCTGACAGCCCGGGACCGCTCGGTGACAGCTGACAGCCCGGGACCGCTCGGTGACAGCTGACAGCCCGGGACCGCTCGGTGACAGCTGACAGCCCGGGACCGCTCGGTGACAGTTGACAGCCCCGGACCGCTCGGTGCCTGTGACACAGCTGACAGCCCGGGACCGCTCGGTGACAGCTGACAGCCCGGGACCGCTCGGTGACAGCTGACAGCCCGGGACCGCTCGGTGCCTGTGACAGCTGACAGCCCGGGACCGCTCGGTGCCTGTGACAGCTGACAGCCCGGGACCGCTCGGTGACAGCTGACAGCCCGGGACCGCTCGGTGGCAGCTGACAGCCCGGGACCGCTCGGTGCCTGTGACACAGCTGACAGCCCGGGACCGCTCGGTGACAGCTGACAGCCCCGGACCGCTCGGTGACAGCTGACGGCCCGGGACCGCTCGGTGACAGCTGACAGCCCGGGACCGCTCGGTGACAGCTGACAGCCCGGGACCGCTCGGTGACAGCTGACAGCCCGGGACCGCTCGGTGACAGCTGACAGCCCGGGACCGCTCGGTGACAGCTGACAGCCCGGGACCGCTCGGTGCCTGTGACACAGCTGACAGCCCGGGACCGCTCGGTGACAGCTGACAGCCCGGGACCGCTCGGTGACAGCTGACAGCCCGGGACCGCTCGGTGACAGCTGGCAGCCCGGGACCGCTCGGTGCCTGTGACACAGCTGACAGGCCGGGACCGCTCGGTGACAGCTGACAGCCCGGGACTGCTCGGTGCCTGTGACACAGCTGACAGCCCGGGACCGCTCGGTGACAGCTGACAGCCCGGGACCGCTCGGTGACAGCTGACAGCCCGGGACCGCTCGGTGCCTGTGACACATCTGACAGCCCGGGACCGCTCGGTGCCTGTGACACAGCTGACAGCCCGGGACCGCTCGGTGACAGCTGACAGCCCGGGGCCGCCGCCGTGCGATCGGTGTCCATCTGTGGCCCTCTGGCAATCAGTCGTGTTGTCACGCACGCCGTGGGCGGCGGGCGGCGGGACTCCGCAGCTGGGCCGCCGCTGCACCCGGGCCGGCGGCGCCGCGGCGGCGTGTTCACACCTCTAGCCAGTAACGGCGGCCGACTCACGCGGCGCCGCCCGTCCGCCCGCACCCGGGCCGGCGCCGCCGCGGCGTGTTCACACCTCTGGTCAGTAACGGCGGCCGACTCTCGCGTTGTGTCTTTCGGAATGGGTCTGAGAGGACAGCGCTGACTGCTGACTGCTGCTGACTGCTGCTGACTGCTGCTGACTGCTGCTGACTGCTGCTGACTGCTGCTGACTGCTGCTGACTGCTGCTGACTGCTGCTGGCGCTAAGTGAGACGTCCATATACCGCTGCCTATTGTTGAGGCAATCGGACAGCAGTGCTACCGCCTTTCTTGGGCTGAGACAAGAGCTGTTAGTGGACGGCAGGCTGACGGTAGTTGTAGAAATCGTGCTGCTTGGGGCGTGCAGCTGCGCGCGCTATTATCAAAGTGAGCCTCTGGGTTCGCCGGCGACCGTTTCCATGACTTCCCTTCTGCCGTCCTAGTGGCAGTATTTTAGACCCAGGACGCTGGTGCCTTCTGCCGTCCTAGTGGGAACATTTGAGACTCCAGGACGCTGGTGCCTTCTGCCGTCCTAGTGGCAGCATTTGAGACCCAAGACGCTGGTGCCTTCTGCCGTCCTAGTGGCAGCATTTGAGACTCCAGGACGCTGGTGCCTTCTGCCGTCCTAGTGGCAGCATTTGAGACCCAAGACGCTGGTGCCTTCTGCCGCCCTAGTGGCAGCATTTGAGACCCAAGACGCTGGTGCCTTCTGCCGTCCTAGTGGCAGCATTTGAGACTCCAGGGCGCTGGTGCCATATGTTTCCATGACTCCCTTCTGCCGTCCTAGACATTTGAGACCCATGTGCGGAGTCCCGCGACCCAGGACGCTGGTGTCTGCAGGGTTGACGGATAGGGCCGATCCGCCTAGGTCGGAGAGCAGGTAGCAGGAGCCGGGGGTAAACGGTGCGGACGGCCGGGGCGGTGTCGGGGGCGGTGCAGACTGCGGACCGGAGGAGAAAATATGTCGGTCGGCGGGGTCCGTGACGCCGGCCCGTGACGCCCGTCTGTGACGCCGGCCCGTGACGCCGGTCCGTGACGCCGGGAGGAGTGCGGTGACGGGGCGGCCTTCCGTGACACCCCGCTCTCGATCTCACCAAGCCCGTCCCGGCCCTGTCCTGTCCCTGTCCCTGTCCCTGTCCCTGTCCCTGTCCCTGCCCCTGTCCCTGTCCCTGTCCCTGTCCCTGTCCCTGTCCCTGTCCCTGTCCCTGTCCCTGTCCTTGTCCTTGTCCTTGTCCCTGTCCCCGTCCCCGTCCCTGTCCCTGTCCCTGTCCCTGTCCCTGTCCCTGTCCCTGTCCCTGTCCCTGTCTCTGTCTCTGTCCCTGTCCCTGTCCCGGTCCTGCCCCGGTCCTGCCCCGGTCCTGCCCCGGTCCTGCCCCGGTCCTGCCCCGGTCCTGTCCCGTCCCTGTCCCTGTCCCGTGCCCCGTGTCATGCCCCGACCCTGTCCCGGCCCTGTCCTGTCCCGGCCACGTCCCGTCCCGGTCCCATGCCCCGACCCCATGCCCCGACCCTGTCCCGTCCCTGTCCCGTCCCTGTCCCGGTCCCGTCCCGGGCCCTGTGATGACAGCTGGTACCTGATAACTGACGGAGTCGGCGCTGTCCTCGGCGCTGTTGGAAAACAAGACCTCGGCTGCTGCTGCGCGATTATAGAAAGTGTTTAATTTATGCTGTGGCCGACATCACTCGCGGATGGTGTGTATCTATCGGGAACTTCCGAGAAGCGCGGCAGTCTGAAAACTTTCCAGCAATAAATATACCGTCTGCGTGGTCTGTTTTTCACATCATAAATTCGAAAGTTTCCCAATCGTGTGGCAAGTTTTCGTCATGTCGTATGGCGTCGGCGGCGGTGGTGTCGATGGTAGTTTGGGTTGCGAACGCCCAGCGGCGCTAGGTATTATTGGCAGTGAAAGTGAAACACGGCAATGGTGTCGATACGTTAGGAAGTGGGGGACTAGGGCGTTAACAATGGTGTGACAGTTGGAATGTATTGATTGATTGTTTTGTTCCTGACCTCATTGTGGCTCGTATGGTTCACCTTTCGGAAGTCGATAGAGTGGGTATTGTGAACGGTTCATAGTTTTGCCTGCACGCAGCTTTTGTCAATATGTTTTGTAACTACTCTGTTGATATGGTTATAATGAGTTGCTGTGGTGTTTCTACCGTGTCTGAAGGCCGCCGGGATGGCAGAAGGCATACTTCGCACCGGATATGTACTGATAACAAGCAAACAATGAAAACATGCAATTGGAGAAACCATCGCAATATGGTATTTTGTTCGTATTTGTCATCACTAATTATTCGATATTCATATATTCATCTATATTGAACATTAATTACATATTAATCTGATAAATCAGTCGAGTTTGATGTTGATCGGATCATTACTGTACACGGCCATCAACTATCCAGCTGGGCAGGATATATCGGAGCTCGGCCCATGCACGCCCCGTCAACTCGTAAAGACTCCACACTGGCTTTACACCGATTGTCTGGTGCAGAGGGTGGCGGGTTCACTCTCATCACCACCGCGTTACCAAGCGATACCACCCTGAAGCGTCCATCACAAGGTCTTATCATGGGTACTGGCCGCCATCTGCTCCGATGAGCAATGACCTCTCAACTGTCGTGTGAAGCGACCATTAGAAGTGCGGCATACAGCCATGTAAAGCGACCACTAGAAGTGCGGCATACAGCCATGTAAAGCGACCATTATTATGCGGCATACAGCCATGTAAAGCGACCATTAGAAGTGCGGCATACAGCCAGGTAAAGCGACCATTAGAAGTGCGGCGTACAGCCAGGTAAAGCGACCATTGGAAGTGCGGCATACGGCCATGTAAAGTGACCATTAGAAGTGCGGCATGCAGCTATGTAAAGCGACCATTAGCAGTGCGGTATACAGCCATGTAAAGCGACCATTAGAAGTGCGGTATACAGCCATGTAAAGCGACCATTAGAAGTGCGGCATGCAGCCATGTAAAGCGACCATTAGCAGTACGGCATACAATGTTTATTTGTGGCCGATGTCTGGTGGTTACCAGTGGTTGCTGGGCATGGTGCACTGACTGGAGAAGTGGACGGCGAACATGCACGCCGTGTTTTCCAAGTCGCCACCCACTGCCGCCGCCTACCCGGCCTAACCACACAGATCACATATGGAATAAACTGAATACTGGACTGGCTCACCGGCCGGTGGATTCGTCCTAGGCCCCGGGTGCTGGCGGGCCTGGACCAGCTAAGGTGGTCTGAGTCTGCAGTATGGTGATGCGAGACGACGGTCTGTTTACGACAGACGAGGTCTGTTTACGACAGAAGGGGTCTCCGCTGTCTCAGGTACGGTCCTGCGGCGATCTTCACTAACCCTGTTAGTGGGGGGGGGGGGGGGGGCAGATTCCGCTCACCCCTCAGGTTTTTCGCAGATATTTCCGAAACGGCTGGGAGCAGACCGATAACATTTTGGACTTAACTAGAATTGATTTCTGCATATGGAGTCAAAATTTTGAGTTCCTAACCTTAACAGAGGCGGTTCCAGAGCCCGTTTTTTCGGCGACATTTGGCGATAATGCGGAGATGCGATCTTCACGGCTTCTTCCTAACTGCCTGGAGTATAAAGGAGTTACATAAGTTTATGGTGTTTGAAACAAGTGCAAATTAGTTGATGTTAGTGAACTATAATAAATATTGCACGGCGGAGGCGGTTTCAGGGGCTTGAAAAGGGGAGGTTTACAGGAAGTATTAACAAAACAAAAAAATTGCCTCCCCTTTTCGCTAACCTGGCACCGCCTATGGATGAAAATATGCTTTATAACTGTTGTGTCTGATGTCACAATAACGCACCATTTCATTTATCCAAAAAGCCAACACAAAACTGTTTTATTACGCATTTATTTCACCCCCATATTCAGTGACCTGCAAACACCTATGATTTTTGAATTTTCGAATGTCACCGTCATATATCAATCCCCAATTCAATATCCATCGATCCCCATTAGTTGCGTTACAATCGGTTGATAAACATGGCAGCTGTGGTGGATCAAATATACCTCTAATTTTGTTAGTTTTTGCCCCCCTGTTGCCCCCTATCATTTTTTTCTCTCGAAATGTAGATCGTGTTGAGGGGAATCGAACGCCGTTTGATTTTAGAAAATCGGACGGGTGGATCTCGAGATCTCCGGGATGGGGGGGGGGGGGGATCCGCCCCCTGTCACTAATAGGGTTAAGTTAGAGGTTGTTGCCCTCTTCTTGAACCATGTCTGGGTCTGTGATCTCTGTCGAATTGTCTGACTATAGACACCGCCTTGTTGATGGTTTCGTCTGTGATACGTCTGTCTGGTCCAGGATCCTGATCTGATCCTTGCTCATTAGTTCTTGTCGGAGTCCTCAACCGGTTCCTCTCCCCGCTCCCGATAGATAACTCTTCAACCTGATCGTTTGGCGTGTATCGCCTGCGATCAGTTGACCGGTCTGTCCGATCTTCCATCCGTCCCGCCGTCGCTCATTACCTTAACCATTTCCGCTGCCTTCTCAATCGGCAGTCAATTTCTCTCGCTAGCTCCTCCCCCACTGCGGCATCGCTGCCTCCCCACTGCAGTGCAGCGACGCTGGTCACTCTGTGGTGTCGCCACCTCCCCCGCGGCGTGAGTGTCGGCGCCGCGCCGGCCCGCCCCGCCCGCCGCCCTGCCGGCCCGCCCCGTCCGCCGGCCCGCCGCCGCCCCATCCGCCCGCCGCCCCGTCCGCCCGTCCGCCCGCCCGCCCGCCGCCCCGCCCCGTCCGCCGGCCCGTCGTCCGCCCGTCCACCGGCCCGCCCGCCGCCCCGCCCGCCGCCCCGCCCGCCGTCCCGCCGCCCCGCCGGCCCGCCCGCCGCCTTTGATCAGCCCTGCATTGAGGAAGGGAGCAGGCTGGGCGGGGCGGAGTCTCCAGCGAGCCGGCTGTGAACCCGGACAGACAGACCGACGCGCTGGGAGGGGTGGAGAGACTTTCTCCTGTTGTCCGCCCAACGGCCGGTGTCGGGGCCGGGTTCATTTGTGACGCTCGAGGTGGGGCGTCGCATGTGGCGTCTCGGGGCATCACGGGGAGTTACGGGACGTTACGGGACGTCACGGGACGTTACGGGGCGTCACGGGGAGTTACGGGGCGTCACGGGGCGTCACGGGGCGTCACGGGGAGTTACGGGGCGTCACGGGACGTCACGGGACGTCACGGGACGTTACGGGACGTTACGGGGCGTCTCGGGACGTCACGGGACGTTACGGGGCGTCACGGGACGTTACGGGGCGTCACGGGACGTTACGGGCCGTCACGGGGAGTTACGGGGCGTCACGGGACGTCACGGGGAGTTACGGGGCGTCACGGGACGTTACGGGCCGTCACGGGGAGTTACGGGGCGTCACGGGACGTCACGGGACGTTACGGGGCGTCACGGGACGTCACGGGACGTCACGGGCCGTCACGGGGAGTTACGGGGCGTCACGGGACGTTACGGGCCGTCACGGGGAGTTACGGGGCGTCACGGGGCGTCACGGGGAGTTACGGTGTCACGAGGCGTTATGCTGGGTTGCTGGAGACATCGCCCTCACACGGATGTGGAGATGATGCAGGCCTGCCGATGCAACCACAGTTGCAGATCCATGCTATTTAGTATGCATTGGTGTTAACTCCCTTTGTATGGTCAATACCCTGTGTCGTTTCATGCCTTCGTAGGTAACTATCTGGTGGTCATTTGTTTTTGGTGACACCTTTTTGGTTTACTGTCTCTGGGGATTTCGTTAACTGTCTCTGGTGAGTTCGTTAACTGTCTGGTGAGTTGGGTTCGTCACGTCACTGCAGCTCGTGCCGCCGTCGCCGCCGCCGCCATAGTCACGGGGTGTCGCCTGAGTGACCGCCGCCGTTGTCACGGGGTGTCGCCTGAGTGACCGTTGCCGTTGTCACGGGGTGTCGCCTGAGTGACCGTTGCCGTTGTCACGGGGTGTCGCCTGAGTGACCGTTGCCGTTGTCACGGGGTGTCGCCTGAGTGACCGCCGCCATAGTCACGGGGTGTCGCCTGAGTGACCGTCGCCTGAGTGACCGTTGCCGTTGTCCCGGGGTGTCGCCTGAGTGACCGTTGCCGTTGTCACGGGGTGTTGCCTGAGTGACCGTTGCCGTTGTCACGGGGTGTCGCCTGAGTGATCGTTGCTGTTGTCACGGGGTGTCGCCTGAGTGACCGTTGGCTGAGTGACCGTTGCCGTTGTCACGGGGTGTCGCCTGAGTGACCGTTGCCGTTGTCACGGGGTGTCGCCTGAGTGACCGTTGCCGTTGTCACGGGGTGTGGCCTGAGTGACCGTTGCCGTTGTCACGGGGTGTTGCCTGAGTGACCGTTGCCGTTGTCACGGGCTGTTGTTTGAGTGATCGTTGCCTGAGTGGCCGTTGCCTGAGTGGCCGTTGCCTGAGTGACCGTTTCCGTTGTCACGGGGTGTCGCCTGAGTGACCGTTCCCTGAGTGACCGTTGCCGTTGTCACGGGGTGTCACCTGAGTGACCGTTGCCGTTGTCACGGGGTGTCGCCTGAGTGACCGTTGCCGTTGTCACGGGGTGTGGCCTGAGTGACCGTTGCCGTTGTCACGGGGTGTCGCCTGAGTGACCGTTGCCTGAGTGACCGTTGCCGTTGTCACGGGGTGTCGCCTGAGTGACCGTTGCCTTTGTCACGGGGTGTTGCCTGAGTGACCGCCGCCATAGTCACGGGGTGTGGCCTGAGTGACCGTTGCCGTTGTCACGGGGTGTTGATTGAGTGACCGTTGCCTGAGTGGCCGTTGCCTGAGTGACCGTTTCCGTTGTCACGGGGTGTCGCCTGAGTGACCGTTGCCTGAGTGACCGTTGCCTTTGTCACGGGGTGTCGCCTGAGTGACCGTTTCCGTTGTCACGGGGTGTCGCCTGAGTGACCGTTGCCGTTGTCACGGGGTGTGGCCTGAGTGACCGTTGCCGTTGTCACGGGGTGTCGCCTGAGTGACCGTTGCCTGAGTGACCGTTGCCGTTGTCACGGGGTGTCGCCTGAGTGACCGTTGCCGTTGTCACGGGGTGCTGCCTGAGTGACCGTTGCCTGAGTGACCGTTGCCTGAGCAGCGTGGTATTGGTGGGACTCTTATGACCAGGCCGGTTGTGACGGCTGTCCGGTCGGCTCAGCACCTCCGCAGCGCTGCCGTGACGCGGTGCAGGGGCAGTGCAGGGCGGTGTTCCCTTCTGACCAGGCCGGTTCGGTCGGCTCTGTAGCGCTGCCGTGACGCGGTGGCGGCGGTGTAAGGCGCTGTCGTGACGCGGTGGCGGCGGTGTAAGGCGCTGCCGTGACGCGGTGGCGGCGGTGTAAGGCGCTGCCGTGACGCGGTGGCGGCGGTGTAAGGCGCTGTCGTGACGCGGTGGCGGCGGTGTAAGGCGCTGTCGTGACGCGGTGGCGGCGGTGTAAGGCGCTGTCGTGACGCGGTGGCGGCGGTGTAAGGCGCTGCCGTGACGCGGTGGCGGCGGTGTAAGGCGCTGCCGTGACGCGGTGGCGGCGGTGTAAGGCGCTGCCGTGACGCGGTGGCGGCGGTGTAAGGCGCTGCCGTGACGCGGTGGCGGCGGTGTAAGGCGCTGCCGTGACGCGGTGGCGGCGGTGGTGTAGTGCGGTGTTCTGGCGTGTGGGAGACGTTGGTGGTCTTCCTTATATACCGATCCTGCACTGCGGTGCGGTTTTAGGACTGGTCCAGCGTGTTGCTGCCAGGCAGGCAGAGTTAACGGTGGGCAGTGGTGGGCTGTATGGACTAAATTGGCGAGAGGGGGCGGGAATACCCCATATATACATGTGTTAAGGGCATTTGTTCGTAGGAAATAAGCCCGTATGTGTCTGCTGTATGGTTGTATAAGGGCGAGTTGTATGATCGGGGTGTGACAGGCAATGCTGCTTGTATGCTAGCTAATCTAAGAAGATAGAATAGATGCAAGTTAATCTAGCTTTACAAAAACAAAACAAACAAAAAACATGACCTTTTCCTCGAAAATATGAAAAGCCAAGTTATCAAAATGTTATTATGTTGTAATATTTCGGCCACATGCCTTTATCAAACAGTTGTTTGATAAATGTTGTTTGTTGTTTATGTTTGATAAAGGCCTGCGGCCGAAATATTACAACATAATAATAACATTTTGATAACATTGAATTTGTCATATTTTGAGGAAAAGGTCATGTTTTTAAAAAAAAATCAAGTATGTTACTCGCACAAGCACTAAACTCTAATCTAGCTCAGGAGAAGACTACCCGACAATACTCATTATTTTCCCAACCCCTCTGCCTGAACACCGATCTTAAGCTGCGCGCTGTTAAAGCGCAGACCCGCGCTGCGCAGACAACAGCCTTGTGATGCAGCAGAGCTCCATCTAAGCGCACTAGTTCTGCTGCAGTAGAGGTACCCCGGCTCCATCGCCACCCGCTGCGGTGACCGTGGTCCCCTGTCATCGCCCACGGCTGACCGCCACCTCGTGTCGCCGCCCACCCGCGAGCTGGCAGCTTTCGCCGGGCTGTGGCCGCCACCCGGTACGTGTGCGGTACTCCGCCACCCGCCTCGGTCACGGAGAGAGACGAGCGAGGCGCGCCACGGAGACTGAGCGAGGCGCGTCACGGAGACGGAGCGAGGCGCGCCACGGAGACGGAGCGAGGCGCGCCACGAAGACGGAGCGAGGCGCGCCACGGAGACGGAGCGAGGCGCGCCACGGAGACGGAGCGAGGCGCGCCACGGAGACGGAGCGAGGCGCGCCACGGAGACGGAGCGAGGCGCGTCACGGATACGGAGCGAGGCGCGCCACGGAGACTGAGCGAAGCGCGCCACGGAGACGAGCGAGGCGCGTCACGGATACGGAGCGAGACGCGCCACGGAGACGGAGCGAGGCGCGCCACGGAGACGAGCGAGGCGCGCCACGGAGACGGAGCGAGGCGCGGAGAGACGCGCGCGCGCGAAATCCGTGGGAGAGCCGCGGTCGTCTGACCCCAGTGACCCCTGCGATCCGGGCCACCCCGGGCGGGGCGGCGTGACGGGACGCAAAATCGCGGTCACACCGGCGCGGGGAGAGAGAGTGCAATTTGGCGGCTGGCCCATCGAAGCCGCCACCGCCGCGGCTGTGTCGCGGTCGCGGAGACCCGCCAGCGGGAGATACCGTGATTTCGAAATCCGATTACACCGTGGAGGCGGCGGCCGCAGGGTAAAAATACGGCTTACCGGGCCGTCAGAGCCGAGCTTTGGCCAGCTGCGCCGGCTGCTGGTGTTGAAGCTGGCCTGACTGGCTGGCTGGCTGGCGGGCGTGCTGCGCCGGCTGCTGGTGTTGAAGCTGGCCTGCCTGGCTGGCTGGCTGGATTGATGGCTGGCTGGCGGGCGGGCGGCTGACTGGTGTTGAAGCTGGCCTGACTGGCTGGCTGCCTGGATTGATGCCTGGCTGGCGGGCGTGCTGTGCCGGCTGCTGGTGTTGAAGCTGGCCTGACTGGCTGGCTGACTGGATTGATGTCTGGCTGGCTGCCTGGATTGATGGCAGGCTGGCTGCCTGAATTGATGGCTGGCTGGCTGCCTGGATTGATGCCTGGCTCGCTGCCTGGATTGATGGCTGGCTGCCTGGATTGATGGCTGGCTGGCTGACTGGATTGGTGCTTGGCTGGTAGCACGTACCGTGAGGTAACACGTGCCGTGGGGTAACACATGCCGTGAGGTAACACGTACCGTGAGGTAACACGTGCCGTGAGGTAACACGTGCCGTGAGGTAACACGTGCCGTGAGGTAACACGTCCCGTGAGGTAACACGTCACGCAACACATACTGTGAGGTGTGGTGCCTCCGCCTGGCCGAACCAGGGATGAATACGGCGGCTATGCCACCGATGACGTCACAGCTCACCGTGGTGGGTGAACAGCAGATCAGCAGGGACATATTTGCCGAACTGGCGCGGTGTCCAATGCTAGTTATGGCTTCCTCAAATGTGTATGCTGCGTCTGAATGCAGGTTAGTGTACCTGTTTGGCATGGCCATTGTACAATGGACATTGTGACGGCAGTTTTGCCAGGTTTCGCATGTCTAAAAGAAGATTTTTAAACACATGAGCAAATGTCACCATTTGCTCGTGGTGACATTTGCTCATGTGTTTATGAGCAATAATTGTTCATAAACACATGAGCAAATGATAGCCGTTTCAGGTCAATACTAAAATGGTTTGTCAGCAGACCAATAATTGTTCTTGCTGGGATGCAAGCATGATATTTTTAGATATGACCCGCCAGTACAGACACACTGCTGACAAACTGCTGACAAACTATGGCCAGACAAACTGCTGACAAACTATGGCCAGACAAACTGCTGACAAACTATGGCCAGACAAACTGCTGCTGCAATCCCGTGGCCACGATCGTGCCTTTCGCGTGTAAGAGCAGTCTGTCCTGAACCGTTCCAATACGCTGCCCTGCCCACAAAAAGTGCCGTGCGTCACATCTCACATCTCTGGAAGAGTGCCGTCCGCTGTTTGTCAGACGACAAGCTGTACAGTTCTGGAGAGTCCTCGGTCCCGGCGGGGGTAAAAACCTGTCGATCCCACCTTGTTCTGCGGTGCTTCGGACCAGGGACCGGCTGGTCCGGGACCGGAGACCCCGCGGCGTGTGTGGAGATGGGTCGGTCGGACCAGGGACCGGCTGGTCCGGGACCGGAGACCCCGCGGCGTGTGTGGAGATGGGTCGGTCGGACCAGGGACCGGCTGGTCCGGGACCGGAGACCACGCGGCGTGTGTGGAGATGGGTCGGTCGGACCAGGGACCGGCTGGTCCGGGACCGGAGACCCCGCGGCGTGTGTGGAGATGGGTCGGTCGGACCAGAGACCGGCTGGTCCGGGACCGGAGACCCCGCGGCGTGTGTGGAGATGGGTCGGTCGGACCAGAGACCGGCTGGTCCGGGACCGGAGACCACGCGGCGTGTGTGTGGAGATGGGTCGGTCGGACCAGAGACCGGCTGGTCCGGGACCGGAGACCCCGCGGCGTGTGTGTGGAGATGGGTCGGTCGGACCGCGTGCGTCAAATACGCCCGGTCCGGTTTTTCGTCGGCCGGTCCGACTCGACCGACCAGAAACACTCTTGAATATGTGTCATTGTGTCATCCAGGTTTTGTCTCTGTCCGTGGCGGTTTTTGTTGGGAGGGCAGATTGTGTCTGTTTTTGCGGCCACGTTGTACGTCTGGATGAGCGTAGAATAATTGATTAAGGGGTGGAGTGAAAGAAGTGTGTGTTTGATTTCTTCCGACATGGAGGCGCATGGGCGTCACATGGTCCGAAGAGGAGTTTAGTTCGAGATGACAGTCCCCTTCTGATATACGACAGGTCAACTCAGTCTGTGGAACAGCACTGATAATCCCAAGGACAGCATTGATCCGACCTGTTCCTAACGCTTCTGGCTTCTGCACGACCACTGTGGCAAAATCACCTAACCGACTGTCGGTGTCTGGTATTGAATCAGAGGAGCAAAAAGTCGGCAGCACGCCCATCCAATGAAGTTGTTTGTCTCTCATGCGCTGCGTTGATGTTGATAGCTCTCAATCATTAACTGTAGGGGCGGAGGAGGAGCTGTGGGCGGAGGAGGAGGACCTGTGGGCAGAGGGGCGGAGGAGGAGGACATGTGTGGGCAGAGGGGCGGAGGAGGAAGAGGACCTGTGGGGGTGGAGGAGGAGGAGGACCTGTGTGGGCGGAGGAGGACCTGTTGGCAGAGGGGCGGAAGAGGAGGACCTATGTGGGCAGAGGGGCGGAGGAGGACCTGCAGTGGGAGGAGGAGGAGGACCTGTGTGGGCAGAGGGGTGGAGGAAGAGGACCTGTGTGGGTAGAGGGGCGGCGGAGGAGGACCTGTGTGGGCAGAGGGGCGGAGGAGGAGGACCTGTGTGGGCAGAGATGAGGGGAGGAGGACCTGTGTGGGCAGAGGGGAGGAGGAGGACCTGTATGGGCAGAGGGGCGGAGGAGGACCTGTGGGCAGAGGGGCGGAGGAGGAGGACCTGTGTGGGCAGAGGGGCGGAGGACCGAAAACAAAACTGAAATAGTTTCAAAATGATTTTTGACTAGCTTTCGAACGTTGTTTTGGTTTTGGTCTATGTCCCATAGGAGCCGAGTTAGACGGCGGATGGGGGGGGGGGGGGTGTCAAACACCCCCCAGTCGGGCGTGGAAAATCCAGAGGCCCAGTGGGGCGCGGGTTAACTCGTTGAAGCGTCTCGTCAGCAGGCTGCGTACTTGCGGGACGTGTGGCCGAGGTTGTTGACCCGGCCAGGCGTACGACAGCTGGTGTCTGCACGGCACGACCAACGGTCGGCATGGTTACACCAATACGCCATGGACCGTTGCGTCGTACGCTGTGCAGTGTGCAGTGTGCAGTGTACAGTGTGCACTGTGCAGTGTACAGTGTGCACTGTGCAGTGTACAGTGTGCACTGTGCAGTGCGCACTGTGCAGTGTGCAGGATGCGTGCTGACCAGCAATCACTGGCTGCTGTGTCATTACGGGATGACCTCTGTACGGGACGCGAGTCGTCCCGCTCCTGAGACTGGCACTGCTGACGCTGACCGCTGACCGCTGGCACTGACTGTTGCACCTCTGTACTAGTCGCTTCCGATACTGCCCGCTATCACTGTCTGTTGACCTCACCGGACCAGCGACACCGGTTCAGGCGGTAATCACCTCGCTCTTAGTGATGATCACTGGCCGGCTCTGATGATCTGGGAACGGTCTTAAACGGTCAGCCCGTGCGCCGCACGGCAGGACGGCAACCTGGTGTACGCTCCCGGCTTTATATAGTAGGTAATTCGCCCGCAATGCGCGCGCGTAGTAACCGTTCGGGTGGTGCCGGCGGAGGTAACGCGCGTGGTAACCATACGGGTGGAGCCGGTGGGGTAACGCGCGTGGTAACCGTTCGGGGTAACGCGCGTGGTAACCGTTCGGGTGGTACCGGTGGGGTAACGCGCGTGGTAACTGTACGGGTGGTCCTGGTGGGGTAACGCGCGTGCTAACCATACGGATCGTGCCGGGGGAGGTAACCGGTGGTAACCCGTAGGAGTGGAGCCGGCGCAGCGAAGCGTGACGCCGCTCAGTACTCTGCAGATGCAGATAGTGACCTGCCGGAGGGTGGCGGAGGGTGTGTACCGTGTATCGGATGACTGGCAGATGGCTCCTCTCATAGATACGCATCTGATGCGGCGTCCAGGGATTTCTGATGGGCTTGCCTCTGTCATGGTTGGTGTGGGCTTGGTGCGGGATATAGCTGTCTGTTTTGGCTGTTTTCTCTGTGTTCTGTTTGTCTCTGTGTGTGGTGTGTCTGGTTTTCATGAGGCTATAGCTGTCTATTTCTGCTGTTTTATCTGTGTCTCTGTGTGTCTGTGTGTGGTGTGTCTGGTTTTCATGAGGTTGTAGCGGACTGGGTGTCTACCTCGTATCGACAACGTGATGTGTTCTGATGTGTGGCTGTGATATAAATTGTGGTGTGGCGTGAGTTGATGTTTGATGTTGTGCTGTGATGTGCTGTGATTGCTGCCCTGTGGGGTGCAGGCTGTATTTTGTACTGCGCTCTGCCGCGGTGTGGTGTAGCGTGCTGGCCATCCACGTCAGCCCCGTTTGCACCGTCCCGGCACTCCGGAGCCGCCTATGTCAGGCTACGTCAGTCTATGGTGTAGCATCGGCACTGATAGCTGACCGTACGTGTGTATCTGTGACTGACCTTACGTGTGTGTGTCTGTGGCTGACCGTACGTGTGTGTATCTTTGACTGACCGTACGTGTGTATGTCTGTGTGTTACAGAGGCTCCGATGTCGCCCCTGGGAGACAATCGTATGGAGGAGCAGCCGCTCACCACCACCGACCAGCGGCTACAGAGCCTCGGCAGGCAGCTCGATATCGAGACCAAGGTTAGACCCCGCTCACAGACACACAGAGACACACAGACACACAGACACACAGACACACAGACACACAGACACACAGACACAGACACACAAACACAGACACAGACAGACACACATACACACAGACACACAGACACACAGACACACAGACACACAGACAGGTTACCAGCGGCTACAGAGCCTCGGCAGGCAGCTCGATATCGAGACCAAGGTTAGACCCCGCTCACAGACACACAGAGACACACAGACACACAGACACACAGACACAGACACACAGAGACACACAGACACACAGACACACAGACACACAGACACACAGACAGGTTACCAGCGGCTACAGAGCCTCGGCAGGCAGCTCGATATCGAGACCAAGGTAAGACCCCGCTCACAGACACACAGACAGGTTACCAGCGGCTACAGAGCCTCGGCAGGCAGCTCGATATCGAGACCAAGGTTAGACCCCGCTCACAGACACACAGAGACACACAGAGACACACAGACACACAGACACACAGACACACAGACACACAGACACACAGACACACAGACACACAGACACACAGACACAGACACACAGACACAGACAGCACACAGACAGGTTACCAGCGGCTACAGAGCCTCGGCAGGCAGCTCGATATCGAGACCAAGGTTAGACCCCGCTCACAGACACACAGAGACACACAGACACACAGGCACACAGACACACAGACACACAGACACAGACACACAGAGACACACAGACACAGAGACACAGACACACAGACACAGACACACAGACACACAGACACACAGACACAGACAGACACACAGACACACAGACACACAGACACACAAACAGGTTACCAGCGGCTACAGAGCCTCGGCAGGCAGCTCGATATCGAGACCAAGGTTAGACCCCGCTCACAGACACACACAGACACACAGACACACAGACACACAGACACACAGACACACAGACACACAGACACACAGACACACAGACACACAGACACAGACAGACACAGACAGACACACAGACACAGACAGACACACAGACACAGACAGACACACAGACACACAGACAGGTTACCAGCGGCTACAGAGCCTCGGCAGGCAGCTCGATATCGAGACCAAGGTTAGACCCCGCTCACAGACACACACAGACACACAGACACACAGACACACAGACACACAGACACACAGACACACAGACACACAGACACACAGACACAGACAGACACAGACAGACACAGACAGACACAGACAGACACACAGACACACAGACACACAGACACACAGACACACAGACACACAGACAGGTTACCAGC
This sequence comes from Chirona hameri, assembly GCA_036785665.1. Lineage (NCBI taxonomy): Eukaryota > Metazoa > Arthropoda > Thecostraca > Balanomorpha > Balanidae > Chirona > Chirona hameri. Next base: position 63,597 of record JAXIVJ010003645.1, on the reverse strand, counting down.
GGCTACAGAGCCTCGGCAGGCAGCTCGATATCGAGACCAAGGTTAGACCCCGCTCACAGACACACAGAGACACACAGACACACAGACACACAGACACACAGACACACAGACACAGACACAGACAGACACACATACACACAGACACACAGACACACAGACACACAGACACACAGACACACAGACACACAGACAGGTTACCAGCGGCTACAGAGCCTCGGCAGGCAGCTCGATATCGAGACCAAGGTTAGACCCCGCTCACAGACACACAGAGACACACAGACACACAGACACACAGACACACAGACACAGACACACAGACGCACAGACACAGACAGACACACAGACACAGACAGACACACAGACACAGACAGACACACAGACAGGTTACCAGCGGCTACAGAGCCTCGGCAGGCAGCTCGATATCGAGACCAAGGTTAGACCCCGCTCACAGACACACAGAGACACACAGACACACAGACACACAGACACAGACACACAGACACACAGACACACAGACACACAGACAGGTTACCAGCGGCTACAGAGCCTCGGCAGGCAGCTCGATATCGAGACCAAGGTTAGACCCCGCTCACAGACACACAGAGACACACAGACACACAGACACACAGACACACAGACACACAGACACAGACACACAGACACACAGACACACAGACAGGTTACCAGCGGCTACAGAGCCTCGGCAGGCAGCTCGATATCGAGACCAAGGTTAGATGAAGGTCTCCCCTTAATGGTGTCTCCTATTCCTTTAATGGTGGCTTTGTCGTCGCCCTCTCCGTATGTGGAGTGTAAGCAGCGGCCGGCGGCGGAGGTCATGCAGGCTGAACCCCTAATCATCGGGCAGTCCCCTCTCCGCTGCCGCAGCAGCAGCAGCCGCAGCCGCAGCCGCAGCCGCAGCCGCAGCCGCAGCCGCAGCCGCAGCCGCAGCAGCCGCAGCCGCAGCCGCAGCCGCAGCCGCAGCAGCGGCAGCGGCGGCGGCGGCGGCGGCGGCGGCGGCGGCGGCGGCTGAATTCCCGCTCTCGGCTCTGATGTCTGTCTCTCCGTATTCATCCTTACCCCCGGCCAACCAACCGGACACGGTCGACTATAGTGTCACCAGCGGCCGCCAGGCGGCAGGCCAGTCTGTTACACAGTGCACATCCCGCCGCCTGCTGCCCGGCTACTAACCACGTCAGACGTCACCGCCCGACGTCAGACGTCACCGCCAGACGTCACCGGCCGGCACTAACCACGTCAGACGTCACCGTCAGACGTCACCGGCCGGCACTAACCACGTCAGACGTCACCGTCAGACGTCACCGGCCGGCACTAACCACGTCAGACGTCACCGCCCGACGTCAGACGTCACCGCCAGACGTCACCGGTCGGCTCTAACCACGCCAGACGTCACCGGCCGACGTCAGACGTCACCGCCAGACGTCACCGGCCGGCTCTAACCACGTCAGACGTCACCGGCCGGCAGTATTAGTGGAGCCAGTGGTCTCTGTTAGACTGCAGTGTTGAGATCCAAACGACAGAGCTGCAGAGAGTCCGCTCAGTGGACCGCCTCAGCCGCGCCGGCGGCTTTGTTGTCAGAGCCTGAACATAGCCTCAGGACGAGCAGAGGGGTACTGGCCTGGAGTCAGAGCCTGAACATAGCCTCAGGACGAGCAGAGAGGTACTGGCCTGGAGTCGGAGCCTGAACATAACCTCAGGACGAGCAGAGGGGTACTGGCCTGGAGTCAGAGCCTGAAGATAGCCCGGGGACATAGCCTCAGAACGAGCAGAGAGGTACTGGCCTGGAGTCAGAGCCTGAACATAGCCTCAGGACGAGCAGAGGGGTACTGGCCTGGAGTCAGAGCCTGAACATAGCCTCAGGACGAGCAGAGGGGTACTGGCCTGGAGTCAGAGCCTGAAGATAGCCTGAGGACAGAGTGGTACTAGCCCGGGGCTGGAGACTGAGGTTTGCCTGGGCTGGAGCCTGGGGGCAGAGCCTGAAGATAGCCCGAGGGCAGAGATGGGGGCAGAGCCTGAAGATAGCCCGAGGGCAGAGAGGTGCTAGCTCGGGGCTGGGGAGAGGTTAGCCTGGGGGCAGAGCCTGAAGATAGCCCGAGGGCAGAGAGTGGTGCTAGTCTGGGCTGGAGACTGAGGTTAGTCTGGGGGCAGAGCCTGAAGATAGCCCGAGGGCAGAGAGTGGTGCTAGCCCGGGGCTGGAGACTGAGGTTAGCCTGGGGGCAGAGCCTGAAGATAGCCCGAGGGCAGAGAGTGCTGCTAGCCGGGGCTGGAGACTGAGGTTAGCCCGAGGACAGAGAGTGGTGCTAGCCCGGGGCTGGAGACGGAGTCTAGCCTGGGGGCGGAAACAGACCCTAGCCCGGGGCTGGAGACTGAGGCTAGTCTAGGGGTAGAGACGGAGTCTAGCCTGGGGGCGGAAACAGACCCTAGCCCGGGGGCGGAGACTGCGAGGCAGAGACCAACGTTAGCTGGCGCCGTCACGGGTCGCTGCCGACATGCATTACAGCGGGGCTCGTAAAACTCCTGCTCCGATGCCGTCTCGTGTCCGTGATCTCATGCTTTGCAAAACAACAGACGTGGACTATGGAGGTCATAGGGTGCGTGTGGTCTGGCGAGATGTGTGTGTGTGTGTGTGTGTGTGTGTGTGTGTGTGTGTGTGTGTGTGTGTGTGTGTGTGTGTGTGTGTGTGTGTGTGTGTGTGTGTGTGTGTGTGTGTGTGTGTGTGTGTGTGTGTGTGTGTGTGTGTGTGTGTGTGTGTGTGTGTGTGTGTGTGTGTGTGTGTGTGTGTGTGTGTGTGTGTGTGTGTGTGTGTGTGTGTGTGTGTGTGTGTGTGTGTGTGTGTGTGTGTGTGTGTGTGTGTGTGTGTGTGTGTGTGTGTGTGTGTGTGTGTGTGTGTGTGTGTGTGTGTGTGTGTGTGTGTGTGTGTGTGTGTGTGTGTGTGTGTGTGTGTGTGTGTGTGTGTGTGTGTGTGTGTGTGTGTGTGTGTGTGTGTGTGTGTGTGTGTGTGTGTGTGTGTGTGTGTGTGTGTGTGTGTGTGTGTGTGTGTGTGTGTGTGTGTGTGTGTGTGTGTGTGTGTGTGTGTGTGTGTGTGTGTGTGTGTGTGTGTGTGTGTGTGTGTGTGTGTGTGTGTGTGTGTGTGTGTGTGTGTGTGTGTGTGTGTGTGTGTGTGTGTGTGTGTGTGTGTGTGTGTGTGTGTGTGTGTGTGTGTGTGTGTGTGTGTGTGTGTGTGTGTGTGTGTGTGTGTGTGTGTGTGTGTGTGTGTGTGTGTGTGTGTGTGTGTGTGTGTGTGTGTGTGTGTGTGTGTGTGTGTGTGTGTGTGTGTGTGTGTGTGTGTGTGTGTGTGTGTGTGTGTGTGTGTGTGTGTGTGTGTGTGTGTGTGTGTGTGTGTGTGTGTGTGTGTGTGTGTGTGTGTGTGTGTGTGTGTGTGTGTGTGTGTGTGTGTGTGTGTGTGTGTGTGTGTGTGTGTGTGTGTGTGTGTGTGTGTGTGTGTGTGTGTGTGTGTGTGTGTGTGTGTGTGTGTGTGTGTGTGTGTGTGTGTGTGTGTGTGTGTGTGTGTGTGTGTGTGTGTGTGTGTGTGTGTGTGTGTGTGTGTGTGTGTGTGTGTGTGTGTGTGTGTGTGTGTGTGTGTGTGTGTGTGTGTGTGTGTGTGTGTGTGTGTGTGTGTGTGTGTGTGTGTGTGTGTGTGTGTGTGTGTGTGTGTGTGTGTGTGTGTGTGTGTGTGTGTGTGTGTGTGTGTGTGTGTGTGTGTGTGTGTGTGTGTGTGTGTGTGTGTGTGTGTGTGTGTGTGTGTGTGTGTGTGTGTGTGTGTGTGTGTGTGTGTGTGTGTGTGTGTGTGTGTGTGTGTGTGTGTGTGTGTGTGTGTGTGTGTGTGTGTGTGTGTTGTTTATAGCTCGGCTGTTTACATCAGTGCGGGTGGACGCTGTCGTACCGGGGGAGTGACTCACGAGGGGCGCGGAAGGCCAGCGAACATCTCACGAGGGGCGCGGAAGGCCAGCGATACATCTCACGAGGGGCGCGGAAGGCCAGCGATACATCTCACGACGGGCGCGGAAGGCCAGCGATACATCTCGTGCGTCAGTGAATGTATCATTAGCATCGGCATTCCTATAATCCTAAGTACCGACATGAAGTACAGAGTACGGGACGAGAGGCTGTGGTACCGATTGTTCGCGCTCTGGTGTCAACCCATTGACGTACACATTACACATCCGTGTACACAGGGTCACGTGGCATGTCTACTGTGAGTTCTTGTGACCCTGACGTTTGGCGGGGCGATATTGACGTCATGCCAGTGCCTGTGCCGATATTGACGTCATGCCAGTGCCTGTGCCCGCTATAATCGCTGTATACCACGGACTGCTGGTTATCCCCGACCTATCCGGACCGTGTAACACGCTGTGGCCACGTGACGTGTCGCAGCGTCGCAGTCTCGCTGGCGATGGCTCGTCAACACCGCCCTCAGAGGCAGACGCAGCCGTTCCCATCGGGTTGGAAGCGGCAACAGCGGTGGATGCGTGTGGCCAAGACTCCGTCGGTCTAGAGAAGGTAGCGGTTGTAGTGTGCTAAGTGTCTGTCGGTGGCGGCAGGGACAGACGTGTGACGCCACTTCATTAGCTGTAGGCAGCAGCAGCAGCGATTGAAGCCGCTCCGCTGGCCTGGTGGCAGCAGCAGCGATCGACGCCTGTTGCCGCTCCGCTGGCCTGGAGGCCGCAGCAGCGATTGAAGCCGCTCCGCTGGCCTGGTGGCAGCAGCAGCGATCGACGCCTGTAGCCGCTCCGCTGGCCTGGTGGCAGCAGCAGCGATCGACGCCTGTAGCCGCTCCGCTGGCCTGGAGGCAGCAGCAGCAGCGATTGCCGCCTGTAGCCGCTCCGTCAGCGTGAAGGCGTTGCCGCCGGCGGTGTTGAACGCTTGAACGGACCGACAACTGCCGGGAGCGCCGACCGGAACCGACTCGCCTCTCCAAACGGTGTGAGCCACCGCCGCCTAACAGCCGCTAATGCCCACCGCTCCAGCGCGGAACCGGCCCGGAAGCGGCCGAGAAAGTGAGAGATGCGCCGACCGATGGGGCCCGGAGCGCCCGGACCCGCAGCTGCCGGGCCAGGAGTTTTCACGGAGTTTCCGGAGTTTCCGGGGCCCTGCGGCTCGGCGCAGTGTTATCCCGCCTGAAGTTCCGCTGCGAAGGGGTAACGGCGGCGTTTTGTTTAGAGCGGTGTAACAGCGGTGTGGAGATGATTATGATCTGTGGAGGCGGTCCCGGCCGCCGGCATGGGAAGCTGGCGGCAGCGCTCGTTTTCTGTAACCACTACAGTTCATCGTTCTGGCCGCTGGTGTAACCACTACGGTTCATCGTGCTGGCCGCTGCTGGCCGCTGCTGGCCGCTGCTGGCCGCTGCTGGCCGCTGCTGGCCGCTGCTGGCCGCTGCTGGCCGCTGGTGGCCGCTGGTGGCCGCTGCTGGCCGCTGATGGCCGCTGCTGGCCGCTGCTGGCCGCTGATCATTAATCGTTAGAGTTTCGGTACGCGATAGGACGACTAACCGACTGACTGCGCTGGCGGGGGGGGGGGGGGGTGGGGTGGGGTGGGGTGGGGTGGTGGCACGAGGCGGGTGTTGCCATGGCTCCGTGCAGGATGTCTGTCTGTGTATTGTTGTTGCGTCAAGCTGGGGGCGGATCCGTCTGTCAGTCTGGGGCGTGGAGTGCGCGGGAACCGGCTTTCTCGGCGGTTCGTGACGGGGCGCAGTGGCCGTGTGCCTGGTTTGCAACGCGACCTCAGGCCGGTTTCTCGTTTTCAGATATCGCCACGACGTTGCCACGTAACTTGTGGAAAGTTTCTCATTGTAAAAGCCGTTAACCGTATGTCCGTTAGGCTTGACGCGTGCTCGACCACTTTCTCATATCTCAGTCAAATGCAATATCATTGCAAATATTCTGGCGATATTTCATAGCGCTTCTACTACTGATCACACGTCTCCCTGGTCAATCCTAAACATCCTCTTCTGATGATCACGTAGGACAGTGAGCACAATGATAGGTCAACACTATGTTGCAAGTGGATTTGTTTAATATGATTTTAGGACTATATATTTACTGTAATGTAATTGTCTGAATTCCGTTTGTGGTTTGATCCGCTCTGTACGGTATCTGGTGAGACTGAGTCGCCATGCCTTTGTTTATCTGTATATGTCGGGTGAAGCAGGGGGGGGGAGGGCGATAACCACTGACCAGCTCTACAGTTACGTGGCAGAACGGTTAACGGATCAAGTGCTTGTTTTCGTGTGTCTGGTAAAGCAGGAAGCACAAAGAACTGCTAATAACTCGATGTTTTGTCAGGTGAAGCAGGGCACGGAAAACCTGATGCTTGTTTGTGTTTTGTGTTTGTCAGGTGAATCAGGGCGCGGAGAACCTGCTGTTTGTGTTTTGTGTTTGTCAGGTGAAGCAAGGCGCTGAGATCTGACCAGTGTTTGTGTTTGTGTTCGTCAGGTGAAGCAGGGCGCTGCGATCTGATCAGTGTTTGTGTTTGTCAGGTGAAGCAAGGCGCTGATATCTGATCAGTGTTTGTGTGTGTGTTTGTCAGGTGAAGCAAGGCGCTGAGATCTGACCAGTGTTTGTGTTTGTGTTTGTCAGGTGAAGCAAGGCGCTGAGATCTGATCAGTGTTTGTGTTTGTGTTTGTCAGGTGAAACAAGGCGCTGAGATCTGACCAGTGTTTTTGTTTGTGTTTGCCAGGTGAAGCAAGGCGCTGCGATCTGACCAGTGTTTGTGTTTGTGTTTGTCAGGTGAAGCAGGGCGCTGAGATCTGACCAGTGTTTGTGTTTGTGTTTGTCAGGTGAAGCAGGGCGCGGAGAACCTGATCTGCATGTACTCAGCGGCAGATCAGAGTAAGAAGCTCCTGGCCGACGCGCATCAGATGCACGAGGACGCCAAGGCCAAGATCGACTACATCAAGATGCGCATCAACAAGCTCAGTCAGAACGTGGCGCAGAGCAACATCGGAGAGAACCGATCCATGGGTAACGCTCAGTGCTCGCGCTCGCTACTCCGGCGCTCTGGTGGCAGTGTGACGTCACACGTGGCGCCATACGACCAATATGGTTTGAATTGTTGAAATTGTTTGAATTACATTTATTAAATTATGCGTTGTCGAGTTTAGGAACAGCGCTGACGCACAGCACCGTCTGTCTGCCTGGCGAGCAAGTCGGTCTTATTAGCAGAGACGGTGACGTAGAGGGAAATTCTGTCATTGAATTGACCGCGAACATGTTGGGTAAGGAGGGGGGGGGGGGGCAGAGATGATAGACAGGTGCTTACCAGGTTGAAGGTTGGGGCAGGAATGAGATGAACCGTACAGGATGTCGTTAGAAGGGGGGGGGGCAGACACGACCAGACACGACCAGATACGACCAGAGGTCTGGCACTGCCCGGCCGGCCGCAGACGCCGCCTATGGAGGCGGTGCAGCAGCGGCCCCGGCCGGCCAGGGCTGGGTTTTCCCAGCAGCTGCATCGGCAGGCTGCTCCGCCCGGCTACAGGGAGAGAGAGAGGTGAAAGAGGTGAAAGAGTCACCGGCAGGTTTTAAATTCATGGCACGATCAACAACACGCATGAGGTTTACCTATCGAAAGCTCTCGCACCTGTGGTCATTGGAAGCTTACGATGGATTGATGCCTTGTGTTTGCTGTTTTTCGTGCCATTCATTCAAATGTTTTCGCTATTGGGTAGCGTGTTTTGTGGAATTTGTCACCTCTGCCTGGCTGGTCGTCCGGCCAGGATGGGCAGAGACGGGACGTTCTGGTCGTGGTTCGGTTACAGTTTAAGATGGTGGACTGGGGAGGGACTAGGGGGGACTAGGGACTAGGGAGAGTGAGTGCGGGTGGAATCGTTGATGAGATGGTGGGGGGTTGTCCACTGTGCATCCAAAGCAAGCGCATGCTGTTGCCATGGAGTGTATGTGGACATGATAGAGGATGGGACGAGGAGGGTTAGAGGGTGAGAGCGATTCCAATGTCCACCCCAGGCGTCTAACAGAGGCTGTGGTCAGGGGGGATGGTCAGGGGGATGAGACTGAAGAGAGATCGGTATGATTCGGACAGACGGGGTGGAAACATCCGAAAGTCTTGGCTCTCTTGTGTCTGTGTTACTAAACCGACCACCCCTCTGCTGCTGTCTCAATCCCTGCCACACATCCATGTCCGACACGGGGTCTTTGTCAGTTGATCCACGGTCTGAGTTGGTTTGTACTGCTCATGAATAGTTGGCCCGGCTCTGTCGCCGTACCGACCGCTCCGGTGCCACCGTGTCACTGTTACGTCATCGCATGACGTCACATATCGTACATGAAGCAACTGGCCTCGGTCCCCAGTATCTCGGCCTTACCGCGCCTCCGACTCTTCCTGTGCCAGCGCTCTCCCACGTCGTTGACACCCGCCTGTCTCGACAGATTTGTTCGTCACCCGGCGGTGGGCCCTTGACACCCGCCACCGCCGCCGCCTATAAGCCGTCTGAGTGTGTGTTTAGGCCCAGTCTCGTGTGAGAGGGATCTGTCCGGCTTTAGGCTGGCTGGCCGGCCGGCCCCGGCGGTGTTGGTTGACCCTGATACCGCCAACGTGCCCCGGATCCCGTCGTGACCATGGTGTTCCAGTGCAGATTTAAAGGGATAAGATAGTCGTGCTGGTGTTATTTCTAAACATTGCAGGCAAACAAATGGAGTGTGGTGTCCAGATGTAATCGTATTAATGTATAACGCTTCTCGGTTCTTATATCCTAGTTTGAGCCTGACGAGTGCTGACTCCTTAACCTTGGCTGGGTCAGCTATAGACTGGACGCCTCAGTTCGGTCTATCATATCCTGTCTGGTCTTGATCTGTCCCGTGCCGGCTCTTCGTGCCCCGTGCCCCGTGTCCCGTGTTCCGTACCCCGTACCCCGTACCCCGTACCCCGTACCCCGTACCCCGTACCCCGTGCCCCGTGCCCCGTGTCCCGTGTCCCGTACCCAGTACCCCGTACCCCGTACCCCGTACCCCGTACTACGTGTCCCGTACCCTGTGCCCCGTGCCGCGTGCCGCGTGCCGCGTGCCGCGTGCCCCGTGTCCCGTGTCCCGTACCCCGTGCTCCGTGCCCCGTGCCCTGTGCCTTGCCCTGCCGTGCCCTTTCCCGCTGCACCCCGCGGGGAAGGGCACCCCGCCCTATCATGTGCCCTGTGCCCCGACCACTGCTACTCTTCTCTCCCAGCCTCTGCGGTAGACCGCGCGTACGAGACGAGCTAGCCTTGCCCTGAAGCTCTGGTCTGTGTCCTAACCTCTCTACCCCTCTCCACACCGTCCGCAGTGGACCGGGCGTACGAGACGAGCCAGCCTTGCCCTGCAGCTCTGGTCTGTGTCCTAACCTCTCTACCCCTCTCCACACCGTCCGCAGTGGACCGGGCGTACGAGACGAGCCAGCCTTGCCCTGCAGCTCTGGTCTGTGTCCTAACCTCTCTACCCTCCCCACACCGTCCGCAGTGGACCGGGCGTACGAGACGAGCCAGCCTTGCCCTGCAGCTCTGGTCTGTGTCCTAACCTCTCTACCCCTCCCCACACCGTCCGCAGTGGACCGGGCGTACGAGACGAGCCAGCCTTGCCCTGCAGCTCTGGTCTGTGTCCTAACCTCTCTTCCCCTCCCCACACCGTCCGCAGTGGACCGGGCGTACGAGACGAGCCAGCCTTGCCCTGCAGCTCTGGTCTGTGTCCTAACCTCTCTACCCTCCCCACACCGTCCGCAGTGGACCGGGCGTACGAGACGAGCCAGCCTTGCCCTGCAGCTCTGGTCTGTGTCCTAACCTCTCTACCCCTCCCCACACCGTCCGCAGTGGACCGGGCGTACGAGACGAGCCAGCCTTGCCCTGCAGCTCTGGTCTGTGTCCTAACCTCTCTACCCTCCCCACACCGTCCGCAGTGGACCGGGCGTACGAGACGAGCCAGCCTTGCCCTGCAGCTCTGGTCTGTGTCCTAACCTCTCTACCCTCCCCACACCGTCCGCAGTGGACCGGGCGTACGAGACGAGCCAGCCTTGCCCTGCAGCTCTGGTCTGTGTCCTAACCTCTCTACCCCTCCCCACACCGTCCGCAGTGGACCGGGCGTACGAGACGAGCCAGCCTTGCCCTGCAGCTCTGGTCTGTGTCCTAGCCTCTCTACCCCTCCCCACACCGTCCGCAGTGGACCGGGCGTACGAGACGAGCCAGCCTTGCCCTGCAGCTCTGGTCTGTGTCCTAACCTCTCTACCCCTCTCCACACCGTCCGCAGTGGACCGGGCGTACGAGACGAGCCAGCCTTGCCCTGCAGCTCTGGTCTGTGTCCTAACCTCTCTACCCCTCCCCACACCGTCCGCAGTGGACCGGGCGTACGAGACGAGCCAGTTGACTCCCCTGGACGTGCGCATCGAGGAGCTGCGACACCACCTGCGGATCGAGACGGCCGTCATGGACGGCGCCAAGAACGCCATCCGGCTGCTGCAGAGTGGCAAGGTCACCGACAAGAAGGCCCTCCAGGAGGTGAGAGACGGGGACAGGGTAGACAAAAAGGCCCTCCAGGAGGTGAGAGACAGGAAGGCCCTACAGGAGGTGAGAGACAGGGGAGACAAGAAGGCCCTCCAGGAGATGAGAAATGAGGGAGAGGAAAGATGGAGAGAGGGGAGAGACGGTAGAGAGGGGAGACTCAGGGAGAGACGGCGAACTCGGGGTGGCAGGGGAGATGGCTGAGGCAAAGTACTGGATGGTTTGGATGTCACGGCGTCACGCTCATGTGGAGCGTACAGATGGTATTTCGTTGCCAATATCCTTTTGCAAAACTGGTCATGTGCTGGTTTTCATAGGGCGCCATGTGACCTTCGTTGTCGGAGCGCCCTGAAACCCCAATCATCATCATATGATTTGAAGCTGTAAGTTTGGCTAAGTTTTTATCTGGTCCATTTTCACCGCAAGAAAGCGGGGACGAGAAGCTGGAGACTCCCAAGCTAGGAGCTTGGGGAGCGACATATGGTAATTTGATGGTGATACATTTATGCCATATGGGGAGGTAATTATTGGAGACTTGCTGGATTCTAACAGACATTGGCGTCCTTTTAGTACCTCGCGACTGGTGAATCTGTCAACATTACGCTATGATAATGACAGTTTTTTCGACAGACAACTATGAGTTTCATTCGCAAAACATGCGTCGCTTGATTGGGGGGATACGTGTGATCACATGGTATGATTCAGCGCCGATAACGAGGGCGCTCAGAGATACAAATCACTGATATCTGCTGATGGGACATACCAACAGACGTGCCACGGCAGACACTAGAGACGGAGTCAACGACACGTCATCATGTTGACAGTGGGCGTCGTCAGGTGTAACCTTGTGTTACTATCCAGGATCCACCGCCATAGTCACGGTCCACGCCGCTTGGCCGGTACAGAGGTGTTGGGAGAGTAGATACGCCTGGGAGAGTAGATACGCTGTCGCCGCCGCCACGGCTGTGTTTGAAGGCAAACACGCCGTGTTTGTGTTACGTCATTGGATGAGCGCGCCGAGAGACGCCGTGTTAGCAGGGCGGTGTCGGTGTTATGCCCGCCATCTGTTGAGCGGAGTCGGAAACGTTAGTGCGTCCCGCGGCCGTCTAGGCGCTGAGTGCATCCCTTTATTCAAATATCTATGGGAATCAGTTGCGTGGATGATTCATTGTTGTGTGATGTGTGGATAAATAATTGCATAATGATTTTGTTCCGAATAGTGTCTCTTGCTGGGCTCGGTTTAGCTGGTGGAAGGGAGGGGAGGTAGTGGTGCGAGGCGGCTGGCTGTCCGATCTAGCACCGGCCACGGCCTGTTTAATTTGGCTGTGATGAGGCGCGTCTCAGCCGGGGCGTCAGTTGGCCGCGTGGCACTGCTCGCATCAGGTGACACATTTTTGCACCTGTCACCAGGCACTTAACTACCGATATCGTATAGTCCGGCATTCGACTGATCAACGGAAGGAAAATCGGCCGGCCTCTCAACAAATTGTTATGCTGGCAGGAGGGAATTGGGAAAAGGAAGATTATTTCAGATTTGTCCCTTGATTCAGAATTTCGGATTCGAACAGAATTTCTCACCGACCTTGAGTTGGCAGGTGTCTGGGGCCAGCCTGTTGTTTCGGCGATTTCTCTTGCGCCGCCCCGATCTATTGGGTGAAGTTCTGGCGCCGGCTGCCGACTTGTTGACGGCGATTTGGCACCACTGTTCGGCGAGGACAGCAGCATCGTCTGCCGGACCGCGGCGGGCGCCGGCCAGCTGTGTGGTTCCTAATCGGTCCGACAGATGGCACTGGTACCGCCGGCCGGCTGGCGCGGCGCCTGATCCGTCGCGCTGTGCCAGGAGCGCTGACAAGTCTGACCGGACCCGCCCACCTGCCCGCTGTGCCAGGAGCGCTGACAAGTCTGACCGGGACCCGCCCACGAGCCACCTGATGTGCGAAATGTTGGCCGGTATAGTCCGGCGGGCGGAATGAGTCTGATCTGAGTCTGATCTGAGTCTGATCTGAGTCTGATCTGAGTCTGATCTGAGTCTGATCTGAGTCTGATCTGAGTCTGATCTGAGTCTGATCTGAGTCTGATCTGAGTCTGATCTGAGTCTGATCTGATCTGAGTCTGATCTGAGTCTGATCTGAGTCTGATCTGAGTCTGATCTGAGTCTGATCTGAGTCTGATCTGAGTCTGATCTGAGTCTGATCTGAGTCTGATCTGAGTCTGATTTGAGTCTGATTTGAGTCTGATTTGAGTCTGATCTGAGTCTGATCTGAGTCTGATCTGAGTCTGATCTGAGTCTGATCTGAGTCTGATCTGAGTCTGATCTGAGTCTGATCTGAGTCTGATCTGAGTCTGATCTGAGTCTGATCTGAGTCTGATCTGATCTGAGTCTGATCTGAGTCTGATCTGAGTCTGATCTGAGTCTGATCTGAGTCTGATCTGAGTCTGATCTGAGTCTGATCTGAGTCTGATCTGAGTCTGATCTGAGTCTGATCTGAGTCTGATCTGAGTCTGATCTGAGTCTGATCTGAGTCTGATCTGAGTCTGATCTGAGTCTGATCTGAGTCTGATCTGATCTGAGTCTGATCTGAGTCTGATCTGAGTCTGATCTGAGTCTGATCTGAGTCTGATCTGAGTCTGATCTGAGTCTGATCTGAGTCTGATCTGAGTCTGATCTGAGTCTGATCTGAGTCTGATCTGAGTCTGATCTGATCTGAGTCTGATCTGATCTGATCTGTACGCAAGATGATGATGTTTCTGACAGCACTGTTGACGCTCGATGGCAGGTGTTCCTATGGTTGAATTGATGCCGGGTGTTTAGAGGGTCGGCGTCTCTGGTGAGGTTCCAGCGGCGGTGATTGATGTGTTGGCAGAGGTGGTGACCAGTTTGTCGGCGGCAGCCAGCTGGCCGGCCTGACGGGTGGTCGTCGTGGAGTTGTCGGGCGGAGCTCTGCTTGTTTTCAGAGCTCAGTCAGTGGTGGCACGACGGCGGCGGGCGGCGTACCTACGCCATGTCGGACAGCGGCCCCGACTCTGGCCCCGGCGGCCCCGGCTCTGGCCTCAGCCCCAGCCCCGGCTCTGGTCCCGGTCCCGGCTCTGGTCCTGGCTCTGGTCCCGGCACCGGCCCCGGCCCAGTGACGCTGCGTGTGTCGGTGTGCGGGCCGGCGGTGGTTGGACGTCTTAGTCTGACCTGTGACTGCTGTGCTCATTTCGCCGCGTCGGAGCACCCTTATCCAGTGAACAGCGACCCAGCGTGGAGCCGCCATGACGCCGCTACGCAGACGGAGCGACGGCGGCCGCAGGAGGACCCCTCCGACCGCGTCAGGGTGGTGGTTCGTCTGGACGACAGCCGGCGGCCGCGCCGAGGGCGACGAATACAGGAAGAGCAGCGGACGACAGAGTGCAGCGGCTCGGAGTGGGCACAGGATCGTGACCGACGTCGGTCTGTAGCCGTCAGTCCTGAGCTGACCCGCGCTCCCGCCGCCGCCGCCGCCGCCGCCGCCGTCTCGCCCCACCGTAGTGCGACGTCTCCTGACCTGGGGTCGGTCGGCTGTAGCTCTGCTGAGCGGCGATCGTACGGCTGGCAGTGGCGGCGGGGCAGTCTGTCCCCACCGACTCATAGTCCGACTCATAGTCCGACTCGGTCGCCGACCCGGTCCGTGTGTGGGTGTCGCCGGTCGGCTCCGGCAGTGTGTGGAGACTGTGGTCGGCTGCGGCGAAGGGCGCGCAGTGGTGGCAGTGGTGGTGGTGGGCTGGATTCTGTCTGGTCCGCCCTGGTGGCTGCACTAGGCTCGCTGTCTGCCAGCGGTGCCCGCCGACCCCGCCCCTGCCCCTGCCGCCGCTGCGGCTGCTGTGCCGGCGGGGGCGGCGAGGACGGGTTGTGTTGGACGTGTGGCAGAAGCGGCGGCGGCAGAGGTGGCGGCGGCGGCGGCAGAGGTGGCGGCGGCGGCGGAGGTGGTGGTGGTGGCGGCAGAGGTGGTGGTGGCGACGGCGGAGGTGGCGGCGGTGGTTGCCATGTCTGCGTCAGCAGGGGTGTCAGTGTCGGTGGCGACCGTTCGTCGGGGACGCTGTGCGGCGAGCCTCGGAGTGGACATGTGCCTCGCGGAAGACATGCTAGTGACCAGAACGTGGTGGCGACAGAGGGAGATGTAAGGTGTAATGGTGGCGGCCGCGACTTTGTCACCTGCGCCTGCCAGACGGCGGCGGTGGCGGCGGCGGTGGAGACTGAGGCGGACAGACGAGGAGGCGCCTGCCCTGCGGATCGTCGCAGCGCTGAGTGGTGCAGGACAGGACGCAGAGATGGCGCCACTGACACACAGCGAGAGCGGGGACGGCGCAGAAGACGCACCGGCGGTCTCACCTCAGAGCGGCGCTGTACACCCGCGCGGTCCTTCCACAGGACGCTCTCCGACCTCAGGCCGTCCCCATCAGTGTTGCAAGGGGAACAGAGGACACTCCAGAGGACGTCTTCTGGCCTCAGGCCGTCCCCATCAGTGTCACAAGGGGAACAGAGGCCACTTCAGAGGACGTCTTCTGACCTCAGGCGGTCCCCATCAGTGTCACAAGGGGAACAGAGGACACTTCAGAGGACGTCTTCTGACCTCAGGCCGTCCCCATCAGTGTCGCAAGGGGAACAGAGGCCACTTCAGAAGACGTCTTCTGACCTCTGTCAGTCTTCAACAGTGCAGCACGGTGGACAAAGGTCCCTACATAGCACGTCTTCGGACCCTTTTCAGACCTCGGCTTTGCCGCAAAGTGAAGACGGATTCTGGGTGCCGACGAAGGACCACCCCGTACCGCCGGCAGCGGGCTCCCCAGCAGGGCGGCTAGCGAAAAGGCCCTGGATACACTGAGCCTGAGACTGGGGTCATTGGAGTCACCGAGCCAACGAGCCAGGCGGCAGTACCGACCGGCCAGCGGGTCACGCAGTCGGGTGTGAAGACGACTTTACACGCCTCAGTGCGCCGGTTTGTCCGTCCGTCCGTCCGCCTGTCCGCCTGTCCGCACGTCCTCCCGTCTGCCAGGCTGCCCGGCTGTCAGGCTGTCAGGCTGCCAGGCTGCCAGGCTGCCAGGCTGCCAGGCTGCCAGGCTGTCAGGCTGCCCGTCTGCCAGGCTGTCAGGCTGTCAGGCTGACAGGCTGTCAGGCTGACAGGCTGCCAGGCTGTCAGGCTGACAGGCTGCCAGGCTGTCAGGCTGACAGGCTGCCAGGCTGCCAGGCTGCCAGGCTGCCCGGCTGCCAGGCTGCCCGGCTGCCAGGCTGCCAGGCTGTCAGGCTGCCAGGCTGCCAGGCTGCCAGGCTGCCCGGCTGCCAGGCTGCCAGGCTGCCAGGCTGCCAGGCTGCCCGGCTGCCAGGCTGCCCGGCTGCCAGGCTGCCAGGCTGCCAGGCTGCCAGGCTGCCCGGCTGCCAGGCTGCCAGGCTGTCAGGCTGTCAGGCTGTCAGGCTGTCAGGCTGCCAGGCTGCCAGGCTGCCAGGCTGCCAGGCTGCCCGGCTGCCAGGCTGCCAGGCTGTCAGGCTGTCAGGCTGTCAGGCTGTCAGGCTGTCAGGCTGCCAGGCTGCCAGGCTGCCAGGCTGTCAGGCTGTCTGTAGCTGCACAGCCTCAGGAGACATGTCCTTTCTGCCACGGGAGCCACAGGGGACATCTGTGCCCATCTGCCACGGGAGCCACAGGGGACTTCTGTGCCCGTCTCCCGTGGCCGTACGTTAGATGGAGTGGACTGTGACGGCCAATGTTTCGTGACCAGTGTTGGCTGCTGATGCTGCGTGAGGGCGGTGGGACTGCTCACTGCTCACTGCTCAGTGGCTGAAGACACCTCGGTGTCGGGACTTCTGTATCGAGACGCCTCGACTGTCTGTATCAAGTGTCATGTCAACAGTGGTGACGACCATTGCGTTACCTCGCGAACTGCAGCGACTCGGCACAGTTGGCCTGGAACGGAACGACGACTCGTGTGTGTACCCTGTATCGGGTCAACTAGCCAGGACAGGGCGGACACTGGCTATGGACCTGTGTCGACACCGAAGCGAAGGCTGAAGTGAAGCCCCACCTCCAGTGGTGATAAGACCATCGCCACTTCCGTCGATCACTTATACCGTCACGACTGTGGCCGTCACCTGTGCCATCGTGACCTGCGTCACACGGCACCCGGCCGTGAGTCACCAGGCGGCGGCGTGTGGTGTCACCTCCCTCCCGCCGTGTCGCCACCTGAGGCGGCAGGGAGGGGTGGGGACGCGAGTGTGGCGCACAGCTGCGCTGGGACCGGCTCTGGGACCGGCTCTGGTGCCGTTGAGACCGTACCCCGTCTGTTTGCCAGCGGTGGCATGTGATGCCCTCTACCATATGTGATGACATGGGTGGCAAAACACTGGTAGACGACTGTTTGCTAATACATTTAATTATAAGTGTTTTGTTGTAGCTGCATGTTTTCTGTGATTGCTGGTTGTGGTTTTGTATGGTACGGGTTACAAAAAAACATACTTCCAGTAAGGCGCCGTAGTTGGCGACGAACGAGCGAGCGTGAAGGAAACGTATTGTGAATTTCAACTCGATCGGGGAAGTAGTTTCTGAGATACAAAAAAGGGTGCGCACGTACAGAGGCACCCCACCCCTGACTTGTGGGAAAGAGGCGGCTGAGAGGTCCCTACCCACACACTAAATTTGAACACAATCGGCTCGGCCGTTTCAGAGATAGAATAGGGGTGTGCACGTGCGCACGTGCAGAGGCATCCCATCCCTGAATTGTGGGAAGGCGGCGGCTGAGAGGTCCCTAACCATACACCAAATTCTAACACAATCGGCTCAGTCGTTTCTGAGATATAAAATAGGGGTGAGCACGTGCGCACGTGCAGAGGCACCCCACCCCTGACATGTGGGAAAGTGGCGGCTGAGGGGTCTCTAACCGCACACCAAATTTGCACACAATCTGCCCAGCCGTTGCGGAGTTTTTGCGAGAAAGCACTTTTCAACACCCCTCACGCGGCACGCGCTACACGTAGTAGTAGTCACCCACACGAGTCGGCACTGGTCTCAAACAGGGCAGGTTGGATGGGGCTGCTCAGCAAAGAAGCCCGCTTGCCAATCGGACGTGCGGTTGCAGAGATATGAGCTTCTCAAAAGCGTCGCCACGGTCCGGGCCGTGCCGCTGATATTCCGATTTTGTCCATTACACCACGGAGGGACTGCGCCCGGCGCCCGCTCGTGATCACGATTGAGGTCCGCTCTGTTTGTGTGTTATCTCATCCGTCTGCTCTGTATATTCATTGGCTGTCCGCACTTGCAGTGGTCGGCCGGACGACTATCTATCCGTCTTGCAGCGGTTTATACCACCAGTCGACACACTATCTGCATCCACGCGGCGCTGAGCGAATCACCAGGGATGCGTGTATCATCTGTCGCCTGTGGTATCCGCTGTGGACTTATTGCGATTCACTGGGAGGTCAGGTGGGGACCGGACTGCCGCCTGTGCCCCAGGTTTGTGTCTGTGACGGCGCCGAGGCGCGGCCCTCCACTCTCCGTCTGTATCGGTGCTTTGTGCGCCTGGTTCAACGGAAGATCGGGGGCGGGCCACAGGTGTTGTACGCCGGGCTGGCCGGGTGCCGTCAGCTGCTGTGTGCCCTATACCTGTGCCCTGACTCGGCCCGGCTCGACTCGGCTCGGCTCGGCTCGGCTCGGCTCGGCTCGGCTCGGCTCGGCTCGGCTCGGCTCGGCTCGGCTCGGTTCGGTTCGGTTCGGTTCGGTTCGGTTCGGCTCGGCTCGGCTCGGCTCGGCTCGGCTCGGCTCGGCTCGGCTCGGCCCGGCCCGGCCCGGCTCGGCTCGGCTCGGCTCGGCTCGGCCCGGCTCGGCCCGGCTCGGCTCGGCTCGGCCCGGCCCGGCCTGGGTTGGTCAGGTTCCCGGCTCGGCCCGGCTCGGCCTGGGTTGGTCAGGTTCCCCGTCCCGGCCCGGCCCGGCTCGTCCTGGGTTGGTTAGGTCCCCCGGCCCGGCCCGGCTCGGCCTGGGTTGGTCAGGTCCCCCCGCCCGGCCCGGCTCGGCCTGGGTTGGTCAGGTCCCCCGGCCCGGCCCGGCTCGGCCTGGGTTGGTCAGGTCCCCCGGCCCGGCCCGGCTCGGCCTGGGTTGGTCAGGTCCCCGCCCCGGCCCGGCCCGGCTCGGCTCGGCCCGGCCTGGGTTGGTCAGGTCCCCCAGCACGGCCCGCCCCGGCACGGTTCGGTCCGGCCTGGGTTGGTCAGGTTCCCGGCTCGGCTCGGCTCGGCTCGGCTCGGCTCGGCTCGGCTCGGCTCGGCTCGGCTCGGCTCGGCTCGGCTCGGCTCGGCTCGGCTCGGCTCGGCTCGGCCTGGGTTGGTCAGGTCCCCGCCCCGGCTCGGCCCGGCTCGGCTCGGCCTGGGTTGGTCAGGTCCCCGCCCCGGCCCGCCCCGGCCCGGCCCGGCCCGGGTTGGTCAGGTTCCCGCCCCGGCCCGGCCCGGCCTGGGTTGGTCAGGTTCCCGCCCCGGCCCGCCCCGGCCCGCCCCGGCCCGCCCCGGCCCGCCCCGGCCCGGGTTGGTCAGGTCCCGCCCCTGCTATCGATCGGATGTCGACACGTGTGTGGGCCGACTCGGCCGCCGCTGCCAGTCTCCACCTGTGAGTCGTGAGCCGAGGCGAGGTGTGTCGCGTACTGCGTGCTGAGTACGCAGCGGCTGTATAGAGACTCGAGAAGTGCGCCAATCGAGCACCAGACGGGACTGGCGGCAGGGAGTGAAGCGAGGTCAGGTCCCGGGACCAGACGGGGGAGTCTTCCCGGCGTCTCCGCTGGATCGTCAGTGACACTGCGTCCGTCTGATCGTCAGTAGCGCCGACTAACGGTTCAGAGGGAAAACTGCGAGACTGCGAAACTGCAGCTCGGCGCGTGTGATTGCAGATTTTGAGTGGTGGAGCGCGACGAGTAGACAGCGCTGGAACGAACGAGAAAGGACGTAGTTGCCGTCAGAGACGCCGGCCAGTGTTGGACGTGTGCAGTATCGGGCTCGGCGGGTCCGTCGGCTGTGTGCGGAGCAGTTGTGAGGACTGGCCGGACTGTGTGTGACCTGCAGGTGCCGCGGGCGGGTCAGACTGTGTCTATTCGAGGGTCAGCGTGTGACGGTGTGCACGTGACGCGTGACGCGTGTGACGGCCTTTGAGGACCGAGCGTGAAGGCGGCGCGGGGACCGTGGGCCAGTGACGGTGCGTTGTTTGTGTGCGGTTCCGAGCGACATTGCCGACAGCGCCGCCAGTGACGGACGGCCGCGGACCGACAGACGTCAGTCGTCAGTCGTCAGTCGGTCAGTCGTCAGTCGTCAGTCGTCAGTCGTCAGTCGTCAGTCGTCAGTCGTCAGTCGTCAGTCGTCACTGCCAGTCGTTAGTCATCAGTCGACAGTCGGTTCTCCACCAGCCCCCACCAGCCCCCACCAGCCGCCACCAGCCGCCACCAGCCGCCACCACCGTCACCGCCGCCACCACCGTCACCACTGTCACCGACGTCACCGCCGCGAGACGAGGTCATGTCAGACGCGTACGGCCGGTACGTCCTGAAAGCCCGCGGCTTCTGGCACGGCCTGGTGGAGCGAGTCAACAAGAAGCGCAGGGTCGGCCCAGCAGAGGACGACCGGCACCGCGCCCGGCTCAAACACTCGGCATGGAAGTCCAAGTCGCTGTTCAACGTCTCCGCGACCGGAGGGTGTGCCTCAGCGGCTGGTGGAAGGTATGGTGGGCGCCGGCTTCGTGCTGCTGGTAAAGCGCGCAGTGAGACGTCAGTGCTGGCGGCGGGGGCGGGGGCGGCCGACCCGGGAACGCAGAAACATCGCCCAGGACCGTCACAGCCTCCGCCGCCGCCGCCGCCGCGCCGCCGCCGACCATCCTCGTACGACCTCCCCGACCTGGTGCCACGCCTGTCGGCGCTACACGCCCACGCTGTGTACTCGGACAGCGATGAGAGCGCAGCCAGCTCCAACAGTGCTGCCACGGTCATCTACAAACCGCGCCCGGCCCGGCCGCAGGCGCGCGGAGCCGCAGGCGGAGGCGCGCTCATGAGGCAGTCGACAGATAGCCCAGAGCGCGGCCGCGGCGGAAGTGCCGCGTCGCTGCCTGGGTCGGAGCTGGAGCTGAGACCAGAAATGGCAGCGGAGACGAGGGCAAAGGCAGGGCAGCGGGCAGAGACCTTATTACAGACACTGCCGGGTTCGGAGCTGGAGCTGAGACCAGAGACGGCAGCGGAGACGAGGACAAAGGCAGGGCAGCGGGCAGAGGCCTTATCTGAGCGGAAATCGAAGCAGGCATCGGAACGGAAACCAGGGCTAGAGTCAGGACAAGGACCAGGGTCAGAACCAGAGCCGGAGTCGGAGTCGGAGTCGGAGTCGGGACGGAAGTCAGGGCCCGCATCAGTGTCACCTCGGAAGACAGAGTCCCAGCTGAAGGTCCGGCCGGCGCCGCCACTGCGCCTGTCTCCGACGTCAGAACGTGCTGGACGACTCAGCGCCCTGAAGCAGGCGGTGCTGGCGCTGCGCAGCGTGGCGCAGCAGCACGCCTTCCGCAAGTCCAGCTCCAGCTCCACCGACAGCTCCTCCTCTGCCGCGTCATCCGGCTCTTCTGGGTCCTCTGGGTCCTCCGGCTCGTCCGGCTCCTCTGGCTCCGGCTCCTCTGGCTCGTCTGAGTCTGAGTTTTACTCCGAGTCAGAGCTGCTCACGGACAGTGGAGAGGAGTCGCCGGAGGAGGAGCCGCCGCCGCGCCGCTCCCGCTCCGTCGAGGAGCTCCTCGAGTTCAGCAAGCGGCGCAGGGCGCTGAAGCAGCTGTTCTTCCAGCGGTCCATATCGCTGATGGAGACGGCGCGATGTGATGGTGGAGATGGTGGAGAAGGAGGAGGAGGAGGACAGAGTGAAGGAGGGGAGAGACACTACCGGCCCGGACAGGCCAGCCGGGTGGCGGCGCTGAAGGCTGTGCTGCTCAGGCGGGCCTCACGAGACGATCAGGTACCATTCAGGCGGGCCTCACGAGATGATCAGGTACCATTCAGATGGGCCTCACGAGATGATCAGGTACCATTCAGGCGGGCCTCACGAGATGATCAGGGTACCATTCAGGCGGGCCTGACGAGATGATCAGGTACCATTCAGATGTGCCTCACGAGATGATCAGGTACCATTCAGATGTGCTTCACGAGATGATCAGGTACCATTCAGATGGGCCTCACGAGATGATCAGGTACCATTCAGGCGAGCCTCACGAGACGATCAGGTACCATTCAGATGGGCCTCACGAGATGATCAGGTACCATTCAGGCGGGCCTCACGAGATGATCAGGTACCATTCAGACGGGCCTCACGAGATGATCAGGTACCGTGGGATAAGGTGGAGGGACAGACTCCACTGCGACTCAGCTACTCCAGTCAGCTACTCCACTGCGACTCTGCAGGAGTTTGAGCTCACATGTTTCTTACCAGGGTGTGCCTTAGCTGTTGGTTGCCTTTCCTTTGGGATGGCGACTTGGAGTGAAAGATCCTCTTCAAATTATGTGAATCTGCTGATTTGGGGTCCATACAGGAATGGGCACTGGTTTGGACTTTACAAAGGTATATACGTGCTGCTGGCGTTCTGCCGGCGCCGCAGAGCGAGGACCATTACGAAGTCACGTGACCACACACGTGCCACGGCACTGGCGTTACTAAGTCACGTGACCACACACGTCCCACGGCACTGGCTTTCTTCGCCACAGGTGCTGCTTTGCGTGGCGGAAACATTGCAGAAAACTGGCTGCTCGATCTCACACAATTATGATTTTTCCCCCTCAAAATATCCCACAGAAGGAAAGCCTCCGGAGGCCTGGGGTGTTCGCGGTGGATCGATTTGTAAAGAATGGGTGGATTATTTTAATGAAGTGGAGTATTAGAGAGGTATACTGCGTATGCTGATGTGGAGCGGGGTAGAAGAGGTAAATGCAGGCAACAGTGGGTAGGGAAGGTGAATGCGTGTACTGCGTGCTTGTTATGCTACATCAGCTGCATAGTAAGGGAGATGCGTAGCTGGGTGTCATTGCACCGGGAGAGGTTTGCGCGGGTGTGAGCAGTGCGAAGAGGATACTATACCGATCAGTCAGTACTGCCAGTATTAGTCGTATCGGGGCGATCGTTGGGCGGGTGGGGTGGCTATTATTGGACACCAGCTGACAGAGCTCCGTTGGTAGGTCCCGCGCTGCACTGTGGTGTATTGTACCGCCGTTTTGTGCCAACGCCAGCTCCATTGAGGCAACTCGGAGTATGCAGCGGTGGACCACAGCGGCGCCACAGCCGGCGCTGTTTGATCTCTGCTGTGTTGAGCTGCGTGCTGCGTGGCTGGGGAGTGCTCCGTGCGTGGCTAACTCTGACTCAAGCCCGATCCTCACCGCAGACCGCAGACCGCGTCGTCCGCCGTGTTACGTCCGTCCTGCCTAGAGCTGCCACTTTACGTCCGTCCTGCCTAGAGCTGCCACTTTTCAACCCTGTGGCTACCCGTCCTGTCCCGCGAACCCATTCAACTACCCGCCACTACCCGCCACTACCCGCCACTACCCGCCACTACCCGCCACTGGCCGCCACTGGCCGCCACTACCCGCCACTACCCGCCACTGGCCGCCACTGGCCGCCACTGGCCGCCACTGGCCGCCACTGGCCGCCACTACCCGTCACTACCCGCCACTACCCGCCACTACCCGCCACTACCCGCCACTACCCGCCACTACCCGCCACTGGCCGCCACTACCCGCCACTACCCGCCACTATCCGCCACTACCCGCCACTACCCGCCACTACCCGCCACTATCCGCCACTGCCCGCCACTACCCGCCACTACCCGCCACTGGCCGCCACTGGCCGCCACTACCCGCCACTACCCGCCACTACCCGCCACTATCCGCCACTACCCGCCACTACCCGCCACTACCCGCCACTACCCGCCACTACCCGCCACTACCCGCCACTACCCGCCACTACCCGCCACTACCCGCCACTATCCGCCACTATCCGCCACTACCCGCCACTACCCGCCACTACCCGCCACTACCCGCCACTACCCGCCACTACCCGCAACTACCCGCCACTACCCGCCACTACCCGCCACTATCCGCCACTATCCGCCACTATCCGCCACTATCCGCCACTATCCGCCACTACCCGCCACTATCCGCCACTATCCGCCACTATCCGCCACTACCCGCCACTACCCGCCACTATCCGCCACTATCCGCCACTACCCGCCACTACCCGCCACTATCCGCCACTACCCGCCACTATCCGCCACTATCCGCCACTACCCGCCACTATCCGCCACTGGCCGCCACTGCCCGCCACTATCCGCCACTACCCGCCACTATCCGCCACTATCCGCCACTACCCGCCACTACCCGCCACTATCCGCCACTACCCGCCACTATCCGCCACTACCCGCCACTACCCGCCACTATCCGCCACTACCCGCCACTATCCGCTTACCCTGATATGCTGCCAGCTACCCGCTAATACCCGCAAAAAATGGTTATTTCCAGAAGTTCTAGGAGTTGAATGGGTTCGCTGGGCGGGTGCCTGCAAAGTAGCAGCTCTAGGTCATGCTTGCTCAGGCTAGGCCATGGTCTCAGTCTAGGTCTAGGTCACTCTAGGTGATGCTGTCTCAGTGATGCTTACTAGTCGGCTGGAAGGGGCCAGGCCGTCAGCGCTGTGCAGCAGGTGTACCGGTCTGTTGGCTGCTGTGACCGGCCTTAACCCATGTGTGTCGTGTGTCGTGTTGCAGGCTCAGCAGAGTCTGCAGGAGTCTAGTCGGAGACTGGACCTGCTCCGCCTCTCCCTGGACCGGAGGCGCAAGGAACTGCCGCCCGGTAAGACGCCCTCACTCCCGAGCGGAAATAGACCCGATACATAACTACGGAACGAATTCTACGAAACCCGATACATAACTACGGAACGAATTCTACGAAACCCGATACATAACTACGGAACGAATTCTACGAAACCCGATACATAACTACGGAGCTAATTCTACGAAACCCGATACATAACTACGGAGCTAATTCTACGAAACCCGATACATAACTACGGGGCTAATTCTACGAAACCCGATACATAACTACGGAGCTAATTCTACGAAACCCGATACATAACTACGGGGCTAATTCTACGAAACCCGATACATAACTACGGAGCTAATTCTACGAAACCCGATACATAACTACGGAGCTAATTCTACGAAACCCGATACATAACTACGGGGCTAATTCTACGAAACCCGATACATAACTACGGGGCTAATTCTACGAAACCCGATACATAACTACGGGGCTAATTCTACGAAACCCGATACATAACTACGGAGCTAATTCTACGAAACCCGATACATAACTACGGGGCTAATTCTACGAAACCCGATACATAACTACGGAGCTAATTCTACGAAAAATGGCTCACAAGTGTTTATCCGTTGAAAGCTTTGAAGGGCCACAGGTCCGAGGACTTCCTGCGTTATTGCCTTCAGTATGCTGGGTTTTTTTAGCATGAATTAAACTCACCTGTGTCCCCGCACCTGTGTCTTCGTATTGGTGGTGCGGGATGACGTCGATGTTTCACCTCTGTGCCATCTGTATTGGTATTGTATTGGTGGTGCGGGATGACGTCGATGCGATCTGCTGATAGTTGACTGGATCGCTCTCGACCTACTAATCGAGGAGACTGGAGCGGACCGGACGCGCTGGTTTGATAGGATCGGATAACTTTACGTTTTGGAACCATTGGGACCATTGGGGTGACCCGAACATTGTGAGACTAAAGGCGGTTTTTAGGAGTTCAAGTGTAACTGCAGTTTAATTGGAAATGGCTTAAGTCACGTTTACTTGTGGTTGAATGCTGGTGTTTTTCCTCAGTCTAAGTTTTGTCAGCCCTGTGACAGGTGTTGTATGCTATCTCAATGTCTAGGACGTAATACCTCAGTTTACTGAACCCATGTGCGCAGAACACTGGCTATTCCCTCTGTATTAGATTGACACCGTGAATTGGCTGTGGCCTTGAGCTTATGTAGGTGTGATATCCGATCCGTAGCTCTGTAATCCCTTTATAGACTCCACAGTGCTGGAGTGGGGGGGAGGAGGAGGAGGAGGAGGAGGAGGAGGAGGAGGAGGAGGAGGAGGAGGAGGAGGAGGAGGAGGAGGAGGAGGAGGAGGAGGAGGAGGAGGAGGAGGAGGAGGAGGAGGAGGAGGAGGAGGAGGAGGAGGAGGAGGGAGGAGGGAGGAGGGAGGAGGGAGGAGGGAGGAGGGAGGAGGGAGGAGGGAGGAGGGAGGAGGGAGGAGGAGGGAGGAGGGAGGGAGGGAGGAGGGAGGGAGGGAGGGAGGGAGGGAGGGAGGGAGGGAGGGAGGGAGGGAGGGAGGGAGGGAGGGAGGGAGGGAGGGAGGGAGGGAGGGAGGGAGGGAGGGAGGGAGCCCTCTCCTGAGTACAGAGAAGTCCACAGGCAAAACACAATCATTCAAGGACTTATTCAAAAGAGGTTCGGAAGGAGACCAGACCCCTTCTGCGCCGACTCCCGGGCGCGCCGCGCGCCACAATCCCCCAGAACTGCCCGTTTCGATTCATTGTTTTGTTCGTGTGTGCCGCCACACGTCAGCCCGTCTGTGTTGTGTTGAAACGGCGTGCTGTGGCGTGCTGTGACGTGCTCCGTTCATGCGTAGCCGCCACACTTGTTTTTAGCCAACCCTGCCAGTCACGGTACGAAGCGCAATCTATGTGGTGACGTGACGTAACGTGACGAGGCTATTTTTTGTTTCGGTTTCGCCATTCGTAAGGCTGACGGCCTTTGTCCCCGCTCCTACCCTGTCCGCGTATGTTCCCTCGTCTGCTCCCTCGTCTGTTCCCGCGTCTGCTCCCTCGTCTGTCTCTCGTCTGTTCCCGCGTCTGCTCTCTCGTCTGTTCCCGCGTCTGCTCCCTCGTCTGTTCCCTCGTCTGTTTCCTCGTCTGTTCCTCGTCTGTTCCTCGTCTGTTCCTCGTCTGTTCCTCGTCTGTTCCTCGTCTGTTCCTCGTCTGTTCCTCGTCTGTTCCTCGTCTGTTCCTCGTCTGTTCCTCGTCTGTTCCTCGTCTGTTCCTCGTCTGTTCCTCGTCTGTTCCTCGTCTGTTCCTCGTCTGTTCCTCGTCTGTTCCTCGTCTGTTCCTCGTCTGTTCCTCGTCTGTTCCTCGTCTGTTCCTCGTCTGTTCCTCGTCTGTTCCTCGTCTGTTCCTCGTCTGTTCCTCGTCTGTTCCTCGTCTGTTCCTCGTCTGTTCCTCGTCTGTTCCTCGTCTGTTCCTCGTCTGTTCCTCGTCTGTTCCTCGTCTGTTCCTCGTCTGTTCCTCGTCTGTTCCTCGTCTGTTCCTCGTCTGTTCCTCGTCTGTTCCTCGTCTGTTCCTCCCCGCACCTGTGGCTTTTGTGTCTCCCTTCCACTTGAGGTGGCGTATTGAGAGGAAGAACAGCTTTGGCCTGCGTGCGAGGAAATCTGAGTCTGTATGCGTTTCGCCGTGATAAAGCCAGCCTATTGAAGCCAAAGTTTCGGGCTGTTGAGATTCCAGTTCAGTGACAGTACGTTTTCGTTTCTTATATAAGAGCTATTGGTTTCGGGTGTGACGTGTTTTTGTATAAGTGCTCTACACTTCATCGTGGCCAAATTTCCTGTCATTCTTAGTTTGGGGGCCATTTGGCCTGGTTTTGAGAGTTCTATGTCTACCTCATTGCAGTTTAGCTAGTTAGTGATTTATTGATGGAGCCGAAGTGCAGCTTTACATAGCTGCTGCTGCGTATTGCCGTCGTGTTAACCTGCTGGCGTCCCTTTCTTCCTGACGCGGTTTACGGAGGAGACACGCGAACTGAACGCCCATACCACATGACGCAGTCCCTTTCTTCCTGACGCGGTTTACGGAGGGGACACGCGAACTGAACGTCCATACCACATGACGCAGTCCCTTTCTTCCTGACGCGGTTTACGGAGGAGACACGCGAACTGAACGTCCATACCACATGACGCAGTCCCTTTCTTCCTGACGCGGTTTACGGAGGAGACACGCGAACTGAACGTCCATACCACATGACGCAGTCCCTTTCTTCCTGACGCGGTTTACGGAGGAGACACGCGAACTGAACGTCCATACCACATGACGCAGTCCCTTTCTTCCTGACGCGGTTTACGGAGGAGACACGCGAACTGAACGTCCATACCACATGACGCAGTCCCTTTCTTCCTGACGCGGTTTACGGAGGAGACACGCGAACTGAACGTCCATACCACATGACGCAGTCCCTTTCTTCCTGACGCGGTTTACGGAGGGGACACGCGAACTGAACGTCCATACCACATGACGCAGTCCCTTTCTTCCTGACGCGGTTTACGGAGGGGACACGCGAACTGAACGTCCATACCACATGACGCAGTCCTTTTCTTCCTGACGCGGTTTACGGAGGGGACACGCGAACTGAACGTCCATACCACATGACGCAGTCCCTTTCTTCCTGACGCGGTTTACGGAGGAGACACGCGAACTGAACGTCCATACCACATGACGCAGTCCCTTTCTTCCTGACGCGGTTTACGGAGGAGACACGCGAACTGAACGTTCATACCACATGACGCAGTCCCTTTCTTCCTGACGCGGTTTACGGAGGAGACACGCGAACTGAACGTCCATACCACATGACGCAGTCCCTTTCTTCCTGACGCGGTTTACGGAGGAGACACGCGAACTGAACGTCCATACCACATGACGCAGTCCCTTTCTTCCTGACGCGGTTTACGGAGGGGACACGCGAACTGAACGCCCATACCACATGACGCAGTCCCTTTCTTCCTGACGCGGTTTACGGAGGGGACACGCGAACTGAACGTCCATACCACATGACGCAGTCCCTTTCTTCCTGACGCGGTTTACGGAGGGGACACGCGAACTGAACGTCCATACCACATGACGCAGTCCATTTCTTCCTGACGCGGTTTACGGAGGGGACACGCGAACTGAACGTCCATACCACATGACGCAGTCCCTTTCTTCCTGACGCGGTTTACGGAGGGGACACGCGAACTGAACGTCCATACCACATGACGCAGTCCCTTTCTTCCTGACGCGGTTTACGGAGGAGACACGCGAACTGAACGTCCATACCACATGACGCAGTCCTTCTTCCTGACGCGGTTTACGGAGGAGACACGCGAACTGAACGTCCATACCACATGACGCAGTCCCTTTCTTCCTGACGCGGTTTACGGAGGAGACACGCGAACTGAACGCCCATACCACATGACGCAGTCCCTTTCTTCCTGACGCGGTTTACGGAGGGGACACGCGAACTGAACGTCCATACCACATGACGCAGTCCCTTTCTTCCTGACGCGGTTTACGGAGGAGACACGCGAACTGAACGTCCATACCACATGACGCAGTCCCTTTCTTCCTGACGCGGTTTACGGAGGAGACACGCGAACTGAACGTCCATACCACATGACACAGTCCCTTTCTTCCTGACGCGGTTTACGGAGGAGACACGCGAACTGAACGTCCATACCACATGACGCAGTCCCTTTCTTCCTGACGCGGTTTACGGAGGAGACACGCGAACTGAACGTCCATACCACATGACGCAGTCCCTTTCTTCCTGACGCGGTTTACGGAGGAGACACGCGAACTGAACGTCCATACCACATGACGCAGTCCCTTTCTTCCTGACGCGGTTTACGGAGGAGACACGCGAACTGAACGTCCATACCACATGACGCAGTCCCTTTCTTCCTGACGCGGTTTACGGAGGGGACACGCGAACTGAACGTCCATACCACATGACGCAGTCCCTTTCTTCCTGACGCGGTTTACGGAGGGGACACGCGAACTGAACGTCCATACCACATGACGCAGTCCCTTTCTTCCTGACGCGGTTTACGGAGGGGACACGCGAACTGAACGTCCATACCACATGACGCAGTCCCTTTCTTCCTGACGCGGTTTACGGAGGAGACACGCGAACTGAACGTCCATACCACATGACGCAGTCCCTTTCTTCCTGACGCGGTTTACGGAGGAGACACGCGAACTGAACGTTCATACCACATGACGCAGTCCCTTTCTTCCTGACGCGGTTTACGGAGGAGACACGCGAACTGAACGTCCATACCACATGACGCAGTCCCTTTCTTCCTGACGCGGTTTACGGAGGAGACACGCGAACTGAACGTCCATACCACATGACGCAGTCCCTTTCTTCCTGACGCGGTTTACGGAGGGGACACGCGAACTGAACGCCCATACCACATGACGCAGTCCCTTTCTTCCTGACGCGGTTTACGGAGGGGACACGCGAACTGAACGTCCATACCACATGACGCAGTCCCTTTCTTCCTGACGCGGTTTACGGAGGGGACACGCGAACTGAACGTCCATACCACATGACGCAGTCCATTTCTTCCTGACGCGGTTTACGGAGGGGACACGCGAACTGAACGTCCATACCACATGACGCAGTCCCTTTCTTCCTGACGCGGTTTACGGAGGGGACACGCGAACTGAACGTCCATACCACATGACGCAGTCCCTTTCTTCCTGACGCGGTTTACGGAGGAGACACGCGAACTGAACGTCCATACCACATGACGCAGTCCTTCTTCCTGACGCGGTTTACGGAGGAGACACGCGAACTGAACGTCCATACCACATGACGCAGTCCCTTTCTTCCTGACGCGGTTTACGGAGGGGACACGCGAACTGAACGTCCATACCACATGACGCAGTCCCTTTCTTCCTGACGCGGTTTACGGAGGGGACACGCGAACTGAACGTCCATACCACATGACGCAGTCCCTTTCTTCCTGACGCGGTTTACGGAGGAGACACGCGAACTGAACGTCCATACCACATGACGCAGTCCCTTTCTTCCTGACGCGGTTTACGGAGGGGACACGCGAACTGAACGCCCATACCACATGACGTAGTCCCTTTCTTCCTGACGCGGTTTACGGAGGGGACACGCGAACTGAACGTCCATACCACATGACGCAGTCCCTTTCTTCCTGACGCGGTTTACGGAGGGGACACGCGAACTGAACGTCCATACTACATGACGCAGTCCCTTTCTTCCTGACGCGGTTTACGGAGGGGACACGCGAACTGAACGTCCATACCACATGACGCAGTCCCTTTCTTCCTGACGCGGTTTACGGAGGAGACACGCGAACTGAACGTCCATACCACATGACGCAGTCCCTTTCTTCCTGACGCGGTTTACGGAGGGGACACGCGAACTGAACATCCATACCACATGACGCAGTCCCTTTCTTCCTGACGCGGTTTACGGAGGAGACACGCGAACTGAACGTCCATACCACATGACGCAGTCCCTTTCTTCCTGACGCGATTTACGGAGGGGACACGCGAACTGAACGTCCATACCACATGACGCAGTCCCTTTCTTCCTGACGCGGTTTACGGAGGAGACACGCGAACTGAACGTCCATACCACATGACGCAGTCCCTTTCTTCCTGACGCGGTTTACGGAGGAGACACGCGAACTGAACGTCCATACCACATGACGCAGTCCCTTTCTTCCTGACGCGGTTTACGGAGGGGACACGCGAACTGAACGTCCATACCACATGACGCAGTCCCTTTCTTCCTGACGCGGTTTACGGAGGGGACACGCGAACTGAACGTCCATACTACATGACGCATCATTCTGTTATATGTGCTGGGCGCCATATGACCTTCGTTGTCGGGGCGCCCATAATTCACCGTATAGTGTCGGGGTGGGATGGGGGCTGAAGACCACCTTAAGGGTTTTCCGCTCCTGTGCCCAAACGAGTAAAGATACGGTCATCAAACTTTTTGACTTTTCCTAAATATTCATTGGGCACATTTTGGAAAATTTTGAAAATTGTCAGCTCACCAGGGGCGGCTCCAGGCGAGATTTTTGAGGGGCATGTTTTGGTTTTCAGCGTGACTCGGCTTTCAAAGGGAATCAGTTCCCATTCTCTAACCGTTGTAGATACGAGCCTACGACTTTCACGCCTTTCCTTACTGCTTGCTTTTTGTAGACATGTTGAACATTTTTTTCTCTTTTTTTATTGCGCATGGGCGCCTTCAGATACTTATTTTGGGAGGCATTTTGGGTCACTGGTATTTCATCGAAATCTGAAAGATATGAATTTCGAACTCAGTGAACCTTCTTACCTGTTCTTTGCACAACTTCCGTTATTTTATATATATATATATATATATATATATATATATATATATATATATATATATATATATATATATATATATATAATATATATATATATATATATATATATATATATATATATATATATATATATATATATATATATATATATATATATATATATATATATTTATTTGGGGGGGGGGGGGGGGTTGCCCACAGGCGACTCCAGGAACTTTTTTTTTAGAGGTGGGGGGGGGGAGATGTGTTCACACACAGTGTGTTTAGTAACTCAAAACATTATTTCGCGGTGGACTATCTCGTATATTATGATCTGCATGGATCACAATTGTATTTTGGGGCATAGGCGGTCACAGGTATGCAATTAGGGGAAATTGTGGACCCATGGCGTGACACTACATAGCAAAGTATATCAATAAGCAAAGATAGAGATAACAAAAGACAAAGCTCAATTCCCCGCCCCTTCCCCTCCTGAGCACGCCACTGCACAAATACAAAACTGCCATAATTTACTGTCGCATGCATACACATATAATTATAAGCAGCCAAAACAGAAATCAAAGCGGCACAACAATATTATAGTCACATCTTTAGATCTTTAGATTATAGTGACATCTTTAGATCTTTAGATTATAGTGACATCATTAGATTATATTTTAATTGCTCGAGGACGCTATTGGGGTAATTTCCCCAAACTTGAAAAGGAGTATGTGTTAGAGCATACAATTAGGTGGCAAAATCCAATAGCGTGAAAATATTGCGTGCAAACGTCACAGGGCAAATAATCTAAAAATGCATGTTTTCCCCCATTTGTTTTGCTACCTGTATCCGTCCATGGCAAAATGTTGCATACGTATGAATATAAGAATGTAGTTCATGCTTCAAGCAATCGAATGCCGCTTTCCCGGAGAGAATCGGTTCAGCGGTTTCCGAGATACGAAGGGGGGGGGGGGGGTAGCCCCCCCCCCCCCCCGACAGATTCGTATTTTTGTTTAGCCCGACAGTAATAGAGTTAAACACCAATCATCAGCATCATCATCATCATCCTCTGTTACATGTGCGTATAATCCGTGCCTTCCTCCCTCCGTCCGTTATGACTGCATAGCTCATCGCCATCAACATCCTCCGTGCGGCAGGCTCAGTGAAGGCGCACGAGCTGAAGGAGGACCTGGACCAGGTGCAGTGTCCGTCCAACAACTCGGCCAGCCTGGAGAACTTCCGGCGCAGTGTGGAGGTGAAGGAGACTCCGCCTCCGCCATTCCCCAGCGGGCTCAGCTACCGGCCCAGCACCAACGTGGTGAAGACGGCGGCAGTCACAGGAAAACTGGAAGTCAGGTGAGAGTGATGAGATAGAGACAGGGGGGACACCGGGAGCTAGGTGAGACGCGCTGAGGGAGACGGAGACGAGCAGTGGTGGTCATGTGAGACATGGAGGGGAGGGCTGCAGTGTGGACCCCGCGGTCCGGACGTACCGGTGGCTAGGGCGCCGGTGGTGCCCTGGGTCTGTTCTCTGTGTCCTGTGTGGAGGAGCGGTACAGCTGTGCGGCCGGCCAGCTCAGCTGCGCCACCCACGGTCGTCCCGGGCTCCGACCCGCCGACTGGCCGACCCTGTCCTCCCGCCAACCCTGTCCTCCCGCCGACCCTGTCCTCCCGCCGACTGGCCGACCCTGTCCTCCCGCCGACTGGCCGACCCTGTCCTCCCGCCGACTGGCCGACTCTGTCCTCCCGCCGACTCTGTCCTCCCGCCGACTCTGTCCTCCCGCCGACCCTGTCCTCCCGCCGACCCTGTCCTCCCGCCGACTGGCCGACCCTGTCCTCCCGCCGACTGGCCGACTCTGTCCTCCCGCCGACTCTGTCCTCCCGCCGACCCTGTCCGCCCGCCGACTGGCCGACCCTGTCCTCCCGCCGACTGGCCGACCCTGTCCTCCCGCCGACTGGCCGACTCTGTCCTCCCGCCGACTGGCCGACTCTGTCCTCCCGCCGACTGGCCGACTCTGTCCTCCCGCCGACTGGCCGACTCTGTCCTCCCGCCGACTGGCCGACTCTGTCCTCCCGCCGACTGGCCGACTCTGTCCTCCCGCCGACTGGCCGACCCTGTCCTCCCGCCGACTGGCCGACCCTGTCCTCCCGCCGACTGGCTGACTCTGTCCTCCCGCCGACTGGCCGACTCTGTCCTCCCGCCGACTGGCCGACTCTGTCCTCCCGCCGACTGGCCGACCCTGTCCTCCCGCCGACTGGCCGACCCTGTCCTCCCGCCGACTGGCCGACCCTGTCCTCCCGCCGACTGGCCGACTCTGTCCTCCCGCCGACTGGCCGACTCTGTCCTCCCGCCGACCCTGTCCTCCCGCCGAATGGCCGACTCTGTCCTCCCGCCGACTGGCCGACTCTGTCCTCCCGCCGACCCTGTCCTCCCGCCGACTGGCCGACTCTGTCCTCCCGCCGACTGGCCGACTCTGTCCTCCCGCCGACTGGCCGACCCTGTCCTCCCGCCGACTGGCCGACTCTGTCCTCCCGCCGACTGGCCGACTCTGTCCTCCCGCCGACCCTGTCCTCCCGCCGACTGGCCGACCCTGTCCTCCCGCCGACTGGCCGACTCTGTCCTCCCGCCGACTGGCCGACTCTGTCCTCCCGCCGACCCTGTCCTCCCGCCGACTGGCCGACTCTGTCCTCCCGCCGACTGGCCGACTCTGTCCTCCCGCCGACTGGCCGACCCTGTCCTCCCGCCGACTCTGTCCTCCCGCCGACTGGCCGACCCTGTCCTCCCGCCGACTGGCCGACTCTGTCCTCCCGCCGACTGGCCGACTCTGTCCTCCCGCCGACTGGCCGACCCTGTCCTCCCGCCGACTCTGTCCTCCCGCCGACTGGCCGACCCTGTCCTCTCGCCGACTGGCCGACTCTGTCCTCCCGCCGACTGGCCGACTCTGTCCTCCCGCCGACTGGCCGACCCTGTCCTCCCGCCGACTCTGTCCTCCCGCCGACTGGCCGACCCTGTCCTCCCGCCGACTGGCCGACTCTGTCCTCCCGCCGACTGGCCGACTCTGTCCTCCCGCCGACTGGCCGACTCTGTCCTCCCGCCGACTGGCCGACTCTGTCCTCCCGCCTTTCTGCTGAGTGCTAGTAAAGCTCCGTCCCCGTCGCTTCGCTGAAGCAAGTGACTGGCAACCGGAGGGTGTGTGACTGGCAACCGAAGGTGTGTGACTGGCAACCGAAGGTGTGTGACTGGCAACCGGAGGGTGTGTGACTGGCAACCGGAGGGTGGGTGACTGGCAACCGGAGGTGTGTGACTGGCAACCGGAGGGTGTGTGACTGGCAACCGAAGGTGTGTGACTGGCAACCGGAGGGTGTGTGACTGGCAACCGGATGGTGGGTGACTGGCAACCGGAGGGTGGGTGACTGGCAACCGGAGGGTGTGTGACTGGCAACCGGAGGGTGAGTGACTGGCAACCGGAGGGTGTGGAGCTTCAACAGCGTCACGACCGGCAGAGCTGGGCAGAACAGGACAACAGAGCAGAACAGGGCAGAACAGGACAACCGAGCAGAACAGGGAAGAACAGGACAACATAGCAGAGCAGGGAAGAACAGGACGCCAGAGCAGAGCAGAGAAGAACAGGACACCAGAACAGAGCAGGGAAGAGCAGGACACCAGAGCAGAGCAGAGCAGGGAAGAACAGGACAACATAGCAGAGCAGGGAAGAACAGGACACCAGAGCAGAGCAGGGAAGAACAGGACAGCAGAGCAGGGAAGAACAGGACACCAGAGCAGGGAAGAACAGGACACCAGAGCAGGGAAGAACATGACACCAGAGCAGATCAGGGAAGAACAGGACAACATAGCAGAGCAGGGCAGAACAGGACAACAGCAGGGGAAAACAGGACAACATAGCAGAACAGGGCAGAACAGGACAACAGAGCAGAGCAGGGAAGGGCTAGATACTGAGTGGAAGAGGGGGGGGGGGGGCAGTGGGGACAGGGTAAGGCAGAGATGAGCCTCATATGGCCGAATAGTCGGTCTTCCCAAATTTAAAATCATTATGAGCCATGTTATAAACGGGGTTAGAACAGAACAGGGCATACTGGAGAGTAGGGAGGTCAGTAGGGAGGTGGGGCAGTAGGCATGGGCGAGTAGGGCTGGTCAGTGCAGGGCAAAGGGGGACAATCAGTGCGACAGAGAAGAGTCGGGCAGGACAGAGCAGCTCAGAACCAGTGCCCTGACGTTGACCTGACCTGTGACCTGACCTGTGACCTGTCCCCCGTGCCCGCCAGGTTGCTTGGCTGCCAGGGTCTCCTGGAGGAGGTGACCTGACGTTGACCTGACGTTGACCTGACCTGTGACCTATCCCCCGTGCCCACCAGGTTGCTCGGCTGCCAGGGTCTCCTGGAGGAGGTGACCTGACGTTGACCTGACGTTGACCTGACCTGTGACCTATCCCCCGTGCCCACCAGGTTACTCGGCTGCCAGGGTCTCCTGGAGGAGGTGACCTGACGTTGACCTGACGTTGACCTGACCTGTGACCTATCCCCCGTGCCCACCAGGTTGCTTGGCTGCCAGGGTCTCCTGGAGGAGGTGCCCGGCCGGTCGCGGCGGGAGTCAGTGCACGGCATCTCCAGTCCTTCCGACCTGCGCTTCTTCATGAAGGGCGTCACCGGCAGGTCCTCCTCCAAGTCCTACAGCGTGAAGGACGAGACGAGCAGTGAGTGTGCCGCCGTGCCGCCGTGCCGCCCCCGGCGCGGCAGCTGGGACCGGGGCGGACGCTGCACGATGGCGGGGTGGGTCTGTGTCGTGGCTGCCGGGACGGCGGCCGGGGAATGGTGATGGGTGTTTGGAGCTTGCTGGAATGTTCACTATGAATGAGGGGCATGCGAGGGGCATGCGGGTGTATCGGAATGAAGTGTGCGGCGGGCGGTGCTGCTGCTGCTGCTGCTGTCCTGGTGTCACTAACCAGGTGTCCCTGGCTTCGTACGGCTCGGAGAATCCCACACGGAGACGGAACTGGCACTGCTGCACTAATTTGATGGGGAGGGGATCTTTTGAAAGCCGGTCCTCAGCTGCTGACTTGTGTAAATCTCGCCACCATCAGCTGTAATGTAACCAGCTTATTAACGTGCAATGTTGATAGCGCGCAGAGCGGATTGACGCCACATAACAGCTGACTTAACGCAGCGCTGCTTACCGAAATTCAGCACCATCATTATCACCATTATCATTTTGCAATAGTGTACGTTATTGCTCTCTATATAGCTGCTCTCGGTTACCATTGATATCCAGTGTTAGCGTCAAATCTGCTGTCAAATCATAAATGCTGTCAAATCATATATAACGAATTTGATTATATTGATACCAGGGACACCAGATTTGAGACCAGTGTTCGATGCAGCGGGGTAATTGTATAGGATGATTGTCGTATAGTTATACTGGGTCCGTGTGCACACGTCTTCCTCTTCGCTGCCTGTCCATAGTTGGCCGTCTCTTAAGCGTATAGCCGCGCACTAAGCATGGTGCTGTGTGCGCCGACTGCTGTGTCTCGACTGTGACTAATCTCTCCTCCAGCCCACACCGTCTTGACCACCCGCAACCCCTGCCCTTCTCCATTTGACCGTTATGACCCAGGGGAGCACTACATCCTGGTGCTGTGTTTCAGCGCCTTCAACATCCCCCCCCTTGATCCACACGTCTACTGTTACCAAATATCCTCACCTGGCACCTAATCTCCTCACCCTGTACCTAATTTCCTCACCTGGCACCTAATCTCCTCACCCGGTACCTAATATCCTCACCCGGCACCTAATCTCCTCACCCGGCACCTAATCTCCTCACCCGGCACCTTATCTCCTCACCCAGTACCTAATATCCTCACCCGGTACCTAATCTCCTCACCCGGTACCTAATATCCTCACCCGGCACCTAATCTCCTCACCCGGTACCTAATATCCTCACCCGGCACCTAATCTCCTCACCCGGTACCTAATATCCTCACCCGGCACCTTATCTCTCCTGGCACCTAATTTCACCCGGCACCTGTAATCTGCTCGTCTCTCCGCCTGCGGGTGTATGTGTGGGTGGGTGTAGGCTGAGGCGGAAACAAATCGACGACAACTTGCTGCACAACTTCGAAAACATTTGAATTCATGCTATAGAAAACAGCACGGGACTTTCTTCTTTTGTAAGTTATCGGTTCACCGAAAGTTCCCAGAAGATAAATGTGAAATGATTGTTTCTGAAGCTAACTAAAGAAACTCAGTGATGATTGCGCAGCAAGTTAGCGCCAGTTTCGTTCCCCTCGGTGTGCGTTTCGGCTAGCGGCCGGCCCGGCCCGCCTATCCGTCTGTGAGTCTGTCTGCATGGCGTGTGTTTGCCGTGTGCCTGCAGCGCCCGGCCTGGTACGCCAGGTGCTCAACAACCCGTGCCTGCCGCGCTCCGCCGAGCTCGCCTCCAGTAAGTGGTGACATCTATCGGCGCAGAGCCGAACCCACAGCTGCGGCTCCCACCGACAGGCGGCGGCGGCCGACAAAGTCGATTGGACGAAAACAGACTTCGATTGGCTTATATAGCCGTTTAAAATGAGCAATGAGAGTGGATTTTTTTTAACAAAAAAGGCGACAAAGTCAGTACGATACCGTGTTAGATTCAGGTCAATATAGTTTTGTTTTTGTCGTTTCTAAATTCACCGCACAGGGACCATTTTCCTCATTCCTCAGAGGCTGAGTTTATTAATGACAACCCAAGTTATGCGTGCCTCAGCTGAACTGGCGCCGCAGCCGCGGGTGTCGGCTGGCTCCTCGAGACATCCTGTAACTCCTCTCTCTCTCTCTCTCTCTGTCTCTCTCTTGCTTCTGCTCTTTCTGTCCCACCGGGGCTGTGGGATACACACTGCACTATTTCAACTGTAAATGTGCACAATGCGCTTGGGTTTTCTCCGGGATCTCTTCATGCTCTTTCACTGATGTATGTATTTCAATGTAAATGCTTGACTCGTGTGCTTGTATGTAAATGCCTACCGGGTGGTTGTTAAATAACGAATTCATCGAATCACTGAAACTGGTTAAAGTGCATTACAAACAATCAGTAGTTCTTAAGGCCACGAATATGAAGACAAAATGCAGTACTTATAACAGCTATCTTGTAATTTCTATCTGTTGATCCTGTCTTCCATATTCATACCTATACTGACACATCGTCCCCTGAGCTCCCTCATGCCGTCACGCAATGCCCGCGCTGATCAGAGCCCCGTCTGACCGCGCGCCCTCCGCTTCCACTCCACCTCCGTGACGACCCAGACGAGATCATGGCGGTGCTGAAGCTCGATAACGTGACGGTGGGCCAGACCAGCTGGAAGGCGGCCTCCCAGCAGGCCTGGGACCAGCGCTTCTCCATCGACCTGGACAAGTCACGCGAACTCGAGGTACGTCACAAGGGTGGTGCTCAGATGGGGAGGCATGGTGTGAGGGTCGTAGTCGGGTGGTACGAGGGTGGTATGGGGATAGTATGAGGTTGATGTGAGTGTAGTACAAGGGTGGTACGAGGGTAGTATGGGGATAGTACGAGGTTGATGTGAGAGTAGTACAAGGGTTGTAATCGGGTGGTACGAGGGTAGTACGAGGTTGGTGTGAGTGTGGTACAAGGGTTGTAATCGGGTGACGTGAGGGTGG
Organism: Chirona hameri; assembly: GCA_036785665.1. Lineage (NCBI taxonomy): Eukaryota > Metazoa > Arthropoda > Thecostraca > Balanomorpha > Balanidae > Chirona > Chirona hameri. The sequence continues at coordinate 24,233 of JAXIVJ010003645.1, read as the reverse complement.
TAGTCAGGTGGTACGAGGGTAGTATGGGGATAGAACGAGGTTGGTGTGAGTGTGGTACAAGGGTTGTAATCGGGTGGTAGTATGGGGATAGTAAGAGGTTGGTGTGACTGGTACAAGGGTTGTAATCGGGTGGTAGTCCGGTGGTACGATGGTAGTATGGGATAGTACGAAGTTGGTGGGAGTGTAGTACAAGGGTTGTAATCGGGTGGTAGTCCGGTGGTGCGAGGGTAGTATGGGGATAGTACGAGGCTGGTGTGAGTGTAGTACAAGGGTTGTAATCGGGTGGTACGAGGGTAGTATGATGCTGGTGTGAGTGTAGTACAAGGGTTGTAATCGGGTGGCGTGAGGGTGGTGCTCTCTTGATCTTCCCCGTGCTGGGCCGCGGCCTAGGTGGTGTACAAACACGGACAGGATCAAGTCGAACAGGCAGACCCAAATCGCAGGGAGACGTAGGGTGAAACAACTACGGGTTGCTGGCTCTCAAGGCCAGTGATAACTCGCCCCTAATTAGTTCGGTATTTATATTATAGCAGTAATATTGAAGCGAAGTGATAGTAAGCGAGTGTGCAACCATGCACGCAATCAACGCAGGCGTACTAAATGACTACTTAATTTGCGCCCTTAGACCCCAAATTTTCCCTCTAGCCAACTGTGTAAGCTAAACCGCAGTTTAGCAAATTGACCATGCAGTCGTCGCGCCCTTAAGCCCCAACAAACAACAATAAACCGCAGTTTACTGGCATGCCGCCTGACCGCTGGCTCATTGTGTTGGCAATGTCCCTGTGTTGTGACCGTGCCCCTGTGTGCCCCAGGTGGACATCTACTGGCGCGACTGGCGCTCGCTGTGCCCCTGTGCTGTGACCGTGCCCCTGTGTGCCCCAGGTGGACATCTACTGGCGCGACTGGCGCTCGCTGTGCCCCTGTGCTGTGACCGTGCCCCTGTGTGCCCCAGGTGGACATCTACTGGCGCGACTGGCGCTCGCTGTGCCCCTGTGCTGTGACCGTGTCCCTGTGTGCCCCAGGTGGACATCTACTGGCGCGACTGGCGCTCGCTGTGCCCCTGTGCTGTGACCGTGCCCCTGTGTGCCCCAGGTGGACATCTACTGGCGCGACTGGCGCTCGCTGTGCCCCTGTGCTGTGACCGTGTCCCTGTGTGCCCCAGGTGGACATCTACTGGCGCGACTGGCGCTCGCTGTGCCCCTGTGCTGTGACCGTGCCCCTGTGTGCCCCAGGTGGACATCTACTGGCGCGACTGGCGCTCGCTGTGCCCCTGTGCTGTGACCGTGTCCCTGTGTGCCCCAGGTGGACATCTACTGGCGCGACTGGCGCTCGCTGTGCCCCTGTGCTGTGACCGTGCCCCTGTGTGCCCCAGGTGGACATCTACTGGCGCGACTGGCGCTCGCTGTGCCCCTGTGCTGTGACCGTGCCCCTGTGTGCCCCAGGTGGACATCTACTGGCGCGACTGGCGCTCGCTGTGCCCCTGTGCTGTGACCGTGTCCCTGTGTGCCCCAGGTGGACATCTACTGGCGCGACTGGCGCTCGTTGTGCCCCTGTGCTGTGACCGTGTCCCTGTGTGTCCCAGGTGGACATCTACTGGCGCGACTGGCGCTCGCTGTGCCCCTGTGCTGTGACCGTGTCCCTGTGTGCCCCAGGTGGACATCGACTGGCGCGACTGGCGCTCGCTGTGCCCCTGTGCTGTGACCGTGTCCCTGTGTGCCCCAGGTGGACATCTACTGGCGCGACTGGCGCTCACTGTGCCCCTGTGCTGTGACCGTGCCCCTGTGTGCCCCAGGTGGACATCTACTGGCGCGACTGGCGCTCGCTGTGCCCCTGTGCTGTGACCGTGTCCCTGTGTGCCCCAGGTGGACATCTACTGGCGCGACTGGCGCTCGCTGTGCCCCTGTGCTGTGACCGTGCCCCTGTGTGCCCCAGGTGGACATCTACTGGCGCGACTGGCGCTCGCTGTGCCCCTGTGCTGTGACCGTGTCCCTGTGTGCCCCAGGTGGACATCTACTGGCGCGACTGGCGCTCGCTGTGCCCCTGTGCTGTGACCGTGCCCCTGTGTGCCCCAGGTGGACATCTACTGGCGCGACTGGCGCTCGCTGTGCGCCGTCAAGTTTCTCCGGCTGGAGGAGTTTATCGACGACGTGCGCGACGGCATGGCGCTGCAGCTGGAGCCGCAGGGACTCCTGTTCGCTGAGGTACGGTGATAAGGGGGGGGGGGGCTTTCCTTCCAGCTGGAGCCGCAGGGACTCCTGTTCGCTGAGGTACGGTGATAAGGGGGGGGGGGGCTTTCCTTCCAGCTGGAGCCGCAGGGACTCCTGTTCGCTGAGGTACGGTGATAAGGGGGGGGGGCTTTCCTTCCAGCTGGAGCCGCAGGGACTCCTGTTCGCTGAGGTACGGTGATAAGGGGGGGGGGCTTTCCTTCCAGCTGGAGCCGCAGGGACTCCTGTTCGCTGAGGTACGGTGATAAGGGGGGGGGGCTTTCCTTCCAGCTGGAGCCGCAGGGACTCCTGTTCGCTGAGGTACGGTGATAAGGGGGGGGGGGGCTTTCCTTCCAGCTGGAGCCGCAGGGACTCCTGTTCGCTGAGGTACGGTGATAAGGGGGGGGGGGGCTTTCCTTCCAGCTGGAGCCGCAGGGACTCCTGTTCGCTGAGGTACGGTGATAAGGGGGGGGCTTTCCTTCCAGCTGGAGCCGCAGGGACTCCTGTTCGCTGAGGTACGGTGATAAGGGGGGGGGGGCTTTCCTTCCAGCTGGAGCCGCAGGGACTCCTGTTCGCTGAGGTACGGTGATAAGGGGGGGGGGGGCTTTCCTTCCAGCTGGAGCCGCAGGGACTCCTGTTCGCTGAGGTACGGTGATAAGGGGGGGGGGGCTTTCCTTCCAGCTGGAGCCGCAGGGACTCCTGTTCGCTGAGGTACGGTGATAAGGGGGGGGGGGGCTTTCCTTCCAGCTGGAGCCGCAGGGACTCCTGTTCGCTGAGGTACGGTGATAAGGGGGGGGCTTTCCTTCCAGCTGGAGCCGCAGGGACTCCTGTTCGCTGAGGTACGGTGATAAGGGGGGGGGGGGGCTTTCCTTCCAGCTGGAGCCGCAGGGACTCCTGTTCGCTGAGGTACGGTGATAAGGGGGGGGCTTTCCTTCCAGCTGGAGCCGCAGGGACTCCTGTTCGCTGAGGTACGGTGATAAGGGGGGGGGGGGCTTTCCTTCCAGCTGGAGCCGCAGGGACTCCTGTTCGCTGAGGTACGGTGATAAGGGGGGGGGGGGCTTTCCTTCCAGCTGGAGCCGCAGGGACTCCTGTTCGCTGAGGTACGGTGATAAGGGGGGGGGGGGGGGCTTTCCTTCCAGCTGGAGCCGCAGGGACTCCTGTTCGCTGAGGTACGGTGATAAGGGGGGGGGGGGGGCTTTCCTTCCAGCTGGAGCCGCAGGGACTCCTGTTCGCTGAGGTACGGTGATAAGGGGGGGGGGGGGGCTTTCCTTCCAGCTGGAGCCGCAGGGACTCCTGTTCGCTGAGGTACGGTGATAAGGGGGGGGGGGGGCTTTCCTTCCAGCTGGAGCCGCAGGGACTCCTGTTCGCTGAGGTACGGTGATAGGGGGGGGGGGGCTTTCCTTCCAGCTGGAGCCGCAGGGACTCCTGTTCGCTGAGGTACGGTGATAAGGGGGGGGGGGCTTTCCTTCCAGCTGGAGCCGCAGGGACTCCTGTTCGCTGAGGTACGGTGATAAGGGGGGGGGGGGCTTTCCTTCCAGCTGGAGCCGCAGGGACTCCTGTTCGCTGAGGTACGGTGATAAGGGGGGGGGGGCTTTCCTTCCAGCTGGAGCCGCAGGGACTCCTGTTCGCTGAGGTACGGTGATAAGGGGGGGGGGCTTTCCTTCCAGCTGGAGCCGCAGGGACTCCTGTTCGCTGAGGTACGGTGATAAGGGGGGGGGGCTTTCCTTCCAGCTGGAGCCGCAGGGACTCCTGTTCGCTGAGGTACGGTGATAAGGGGGGGGGGGGCTTTCCTTCCAGCTGGAGCCGCAGGGACTCCTGTTCGCTGAGGTACGGTGATAAGGGGGGGGGGGGCTTTCCTTCCAGCTGGAGCCGCAGGGACTCCTGTTCGCTGAGGTACGGTGATAAGGGGGGGGGGGCTTTCCTTCCAGCTGGAGCCGCAGGGACTCCTGTTCGCTGAGGTACGGTGATAAGGGGGGGGGCTTTCCTTCCAGCTGGAGCCGCAGGGACTCCTGTTCGCTGAGGTACGGTGATAAGGGGGGGGGGCTTTCCTTCCAGCTGGAGCCGCAGGGACTCCTGTTCGCTGAGGTACGGTGATAAGGGGGGGGGGGGCTTTCCTTCCAGCTGGAGCCGCAGGGACTCCTGTTCGCTGAGGTACGGTGATAAGGGGGGGGGGCTTTCCTTCCAGCTGGAGCCGCAGGGACTCCTGTTCGCTGAGGTACGGTGATAAGGGGGGGGGGGGCTTTCCTTCCAGCTGGAGCCGCAGGGACTCCTGTTCGCTGAGGTACGGTGATAAGGGGGGGGGGGGGCTTTCCTTCCAGCTGGAGCCGCAGGGACTCCTGTTCGCTGAGGTACGGTGATAAGGGGGGGGGGCTTTCCTTCCAGCTGGAGCCGCAGGGACTCCTGTTCGCTGAGGTACGGTGATAAGGGGGGGGGGGGGCTTTCCTTCCAGCTGGAGCCGCAGGGACTCCTGTTCGCTGAGGTACGGTGATAAGGGGGGGGGGGGCTTTCCTTCCAGCTGGAGCCGCAGGGACTCCTGTTCGCTGAGGTACGGTGATAAGGGGGGGGGGCTTTCCTTCCAGCTGGAGCCGCAGGGACTCCTGTTCGCTGAGGTACGGTGATAAGGGGGGGGGGGCTTTCCTTCCAGCTGGAGCCGCAGGGACTCCTGTTCGCTGAGGTACGGTGATAAGGGGGGGGGGCTTTCCTTCCAGCTGGAGCCGCAGGGACTCCTGTTCGCTGAGGTACGGTGATAAGGGGGGGGGGGCTTTCCTTCCAGCTGGAGCCGCAGGGACTCCTGTTCGCTGAGGTACGGTGATAAGGGGGGGGGGGGCTTTCCTTCCAGCTGGAGCCGCAGGGACTCCTGTTCGCTGAGGTACGGTGATAAGGGGGGGGGGGCTTTCCTTCCAGCTGGAGCCGCAAGGACTCCTGTTCGCTGAGGTACGGTGATAAGGGGGGGGGGAGGGGGACTTTCCCGCTGGAGCCGCAGGGACTGCCACTGAGGTACGGTATCGTTTTCTGACACCATGCCTTATCTTGTCATGCAAGGTCGCACACTTCAACATCCAAACTTGTGCAGAGTACTGGTATACCAGTAGTATGTCAGTAGTGTGCAGAGTACTGGTATGTCAGTAGTATGTCAGTAGTGTGCAGAGTACTGGTATGTCAGTAGTGTGCAGAGTACTGGTATGCCAGTAGTGTGCAGAGTACTGGTATGCCAGTAGTATGTCAGTAGTGTGCAGAGTACTGGTATGTCAGTAGTGTGCAGAGTACTGGTATGCCAGTAGTGTGTCAGTATTGTGCATAGTACTGTTATACCAGTAGTGTGTCAGTAGTGTACAGAGTACTGATATACCAGTAGTGTGTCATTAGTGTGCATAGTAATGGCATACCAGTAGTGTGTCAGTAGTGTACTGAGTACTGATATACCAGTAGTGTGTCAGTAGTGTGCATAGTAATGGCATACCAGTAGTGTGTCAGTAGTGTACTGAGTACTGATATACCAGTAGTGTGTCAGTAGTGTACAGAGTACTGTTATACCAGTAGTGTGTCAGTAGTGTACAGAGTACTGGTATGCCAGTAGTGTGTCAGTAGTGTACTGAGTACTGATATACCAGTAGTGTGTCATTAGTGTGCATAGTAATGGCATACCAGTAGTGTGTCAGTAGTGTACAGAGTACTGTTATACCAGTAGTGTGTCAGTAGTGTGCATAGTACTGGTATGCCAGTAGTGTGTCAGTAGTGTGCAGAGTGCTGGTATGCCAGTAGTATGTCAGTAGTGTGTAGAGTATTGGTATGTCAGTAGTGTGTCAGTAGTGTGCAGAGTACTGGTATGTCAGTAGTATGTCAGTAGTGTGCAGAGTACTGGTATGCCAGTAGTGTGTCAGTAGTGTGTAGAGTACTGGTATGCCAGTAGTGTGTCAGTAGTGTGCAGAGTACTGGTATGCCAGTAGTGTGTCAGTAGTGTGCATAGTACTGTTATGCCAGTAGTGTGTCAGTAGTGTGCAGAGTACTGGTATGTCAGTAGTATGTCAGTAGTGTGTAGAGTATTGGTATGCCAGTAGTGTGTCAGTAGTGTGCAGAGTACTGGTATGTCAGTAGTGTGTCAGTAGTGTACAGAGTACTGGTATGTCAGTAGTATGGAGAGTGCTGGTATGCCAGTAGTGTGTCAGTAGTGTACAGAATACTGGTATGTCAGTAGTGTGCAGAGTACTGGTATGTCAGTATTATGTCAGTAGTGTGCAGAGCACTGGTATGTCAGTAGTATGTCAGTAGTGTGCAGAGTACTGGTATGTCAGTATTATGTCAGTAGTGTGCAGAGTACTGGTATGTCAGTAGTATGTCAGTAGTATGTCAGTAGTATGTCAGTATTGTGTCAGTAGTGTGCAGAGTACTGGTATGCCAGTAGTATGTCAGTAGTGTGCAGAGTACTGGTATATCAGTAGTATGTCAGTAGTGTGTAGAGTAATGGTATGTCAGTAGTATGTCAGTAGTGTGTCAGTAGTGTGCAGAGTACTGGTATATCAGTAGTATGTCAGTAGTGTGCAGAGTACTGGTATGTCAGTAGTATGTCAGTAGTGTGCAGAGTACTGGTATGTCAGTAGTATGTCAGTAGTATGTCAGTAGTATGTCAGTTATGTCAGTAGTATGTCAGTAGTATGTCAGTAGTATGTCAGTAGTATGTCAGTAGTATGGCAGTAGTATGTCAGTAGTATGTCAGTAGTATGTCAGTAGTATGTCAATAGTATGTCAGTAGTGTGCAGAGTACTGGTATGGCAGTAGTATGGCAGTAGTATGTTAGTAGTATGTCAGTAGTGTGCAGAGTACTGGTATGCCAGTAGTATGTCAGTAGTATGTCAGTAGTGTGCAGAGTACTGGTATGCCAGTAGTGTGCAGATTACTGGTATGCCAGTAGTGTGCAGAGTGCTGGTATGCCAGTAGTGTGCACATTACTGGTATGTCAGTAGTGTGTCAGTAGTGTGCAGGGTACTGGTATGTCAGTATTATGTCAGTAGTGTGCAGAGTACTGGTATGTCAGTAGTGTGCAGTGTACTGGTATGTCAGTATTATGTCAGTAGTGTGCAGAGTATTGGTATGCCATGTTCCGCTTTGCAGCTGTATCTCACGAGGCAGACAGTTTGTTTTCACATTAGCTAGCAACTAAATTCGTGAACTTGACATCTCCTCACTTTTCGTTGTCGCCGTTACGTGGACGTCCTGCGCATTCAACGCCTACCCGCGAACGTCTGATGAAAGCCCCGGAGCCACCAACAGCTACCTCTTCTCTGTGCCCGACAGATTAAATTCCTGAACCCGATGATTTCGCGACGGCCGAAGCTGCAGCGGCAGCGCAAGATCTTCAAGCACAAGGGCAAGACGATCCTGCGGCCGAAACAGATGAATATCAACGTGGCCACCTGGGGCCGACTGATGAAGCGGGACCTGCCGGGCACGCAGGGCTCAGACGCGTCATCGGGACCGCCCAGCCAGACCAGTCAGTGGCGCCGGGGGGAGGGGGGGGGACCTGCCGGGGACACAGGGCTCAGACGCGTCATCGGGACCGCCCAGCCAGACCAGTCAGTGGCGCCGGGGGGAGGGGGGGACCTGCCGGGGACGCAGGGCTCAGACGCGTCATCGGGACCGCCCAGCCAGACCAGTCAGTGGCGCCGGGGGAGGGGAGGGACCTGCCGGGGACGCAGGGCTCAGACGCGTCATCGGGACCTCCCAGCCAGACCAGTCAGTGGCGCCGGGGGGAGGGGGGGGGGGGACCTGCCGGGGACGCAGGGCTCAGACGCGTCATCGGGACCGCCCAGCCAGACCAGTCAGTGGCGCCGGGGGGAGGGGGAGACCTGCCGGGGACACAGGGCTCAGACGCGTCATCGGGACCTCCCAGCCAGACCAGTCAGTGGCGCCGGGGGGAGGGGGGACCTGCCGGGGACGCAGGGCTCAGACGCGTCATCGGGACCTCCCAGCCAGACCAGTCAGTGGCGCCGGGGGGAGGGGGGGACCTGCCGGGGACGCAGGGCTCAGACGCGTCATCGGGACCTCCCAGCCAGACCAGTCGGTGGCGCCGGGGGGAGGGGGGACCTGCCGGGGACGCGGGGCTCAGACGCGTCATCGGGACCTCCCAGCCAGACCAGTCAGTGGCGCCGGGGGGAGGGGGGGACCTGCCGGGGACGCAGGGCTCAGACGCGTCATCGGGACCTCCCAGCCAGACCAGTCAGTGGCGCCGGGGGAGGGGGGGGGACCTGCCGGGGACGCAGGGCTCAGACGCGTCATCGGGACCTCCCAGCCAGACCAGTCAGTGGCGCCGGGGGGAGGGGGGGGACCTGCCGGGGACGCAGGGCTCAGACGCGTCATCGGGACCTCCCAGCCAGACCAGTCAGTGGCGCCGGGGGGAGGGGGGGGGACCTGCCGGGGACGCAGGGCTCAGACGCGTCATCGGGACCTCCCAGCCAGACCAGTCGGTGGCGCCGGGGGGAGGGGGGACCTGCCGGGGACGCGGGGCTCAGACGCGTCATCGGGACCTCCCAGCCAGACCAGTCAGTGGCGCCGGGGGGAGGGGGACCTGCCGGGGACGCAGGGCTCAGACGCGTCATCGGGACCGCCCAGCCAGACCAGTCAGTGGCGCCGGGGGGAGGGGGACCTGCCGGGGACGCAGGGCTCAGACGCGTCATCGGGACCGCCCAGCCAGACCAGTCGGTGGCTCCGGGGGAGGGGGATTCAGTGGGGCAGATGCGATAGGTGATAGGTATACGCTGTGGTGGGGAATGTTGTGGTGTAGCAGCCTCGGAGGTCGTTGCGTTTTAGTTCGGATGACTTTCGTGATTACTTTTAAGTGGTGACTTTCATTTCAAACTGGGCTGAGAGACTGATTCAACCAGGTGAATGGGCTGACACTTAAAAACAAGATTTTCGAACTCTGGTAAAGCATCATGGAGGATCCATAGTTAGTTCCTGCCTTACTGAATCTGCCACTTGATACATACACATTCCGTGTACCAGCTACTGTAATTTGGCGCGCTAACTGTAACCTGTTGTGGCCACTGGCCATACTGCACTGTGCATCAGCAGCCGGCCGCTCACCATCCGTGTCTGTATGTCTGTCTGTATAGGCACGCTCCAGCGTCCGCTGGGTCGTCTGGACTCGTCCGAGCCGGCGGCCGACGACATGGAGACGGGCGAGCTGCTGACGCCGGCCGAGGGCGGCGCCGCCCGTCCACTCACCATGTCAGAGGCCGTCAAAACCACCCCGCCGCCCACCATATACTCACACTCACCCAGGTATGTACAGGGCATCATATACTCACTCACCCAGGCATGTGGGCTTTTGGCGTGTAGCTTCTGCCTCCTATTAGGAAAGATTTTGCAGTCTGCCCTCAGTTTTCTCTTGAATGGCACCCAGATTGATAGGACTGTCTACAAATGTAGTGACTGGCGAACATCATCCATGCCAGTCCGCGCATCACGGTTTGGATACATACCCGACATGTTTGTCGTATGCTATAATTTGGGTGATTTGGACTGCATTTGAGCTGTAATTTATACCGTTTCTGCCGCACAGCAGATTAGGTGACTGACTCTGGTCTTCTGCTGCAATGGCTGCGTGGCGCTGCGACTATCTCCCATCTAACACTGTTCTCTCTCTGTGTGTGACCGCCAGTTTATCGTCGAGCTCCAGTATACACGGTCTGCGGAAGCCACTCCCGGTGCCAACGCCCACCGTGCCGTCCAAACTGGGCTCCCCCACCGACCCGATGGCCAAGGTAAGTCCCAGGTCCGCCCAAACTGGGCTCCCCCACCGACCCGATGGCCAAGGTAAGTCCCAGGTCCGCCCAAACTGGGCTCCCCCACCGACCTGATGGCCAAGGCAAGTCCCAGGTCCGCCCAAACTGGGCTCCCCCACCGACCCGATGGCCAAGGTAGGTCCCAGGTCCGCCCAAACTGAGCTCCTCCACCGACCCGATGGCCAAGGTAAGTCCAAAGACCACCCAAACTGGGCTCCCCCGCCGACCTGATGGCCAAGGTAGGTCCGGCCGCAAGCCGTTGCCGGAACGGTAACTACCTTGAAAACGTTATCAATGCATCCTCGGAATCGTGCGTTTTCTGTCGGTGTGCGTTTCGTTCCGCTTCTACATTTGAACTCGCGCGACATCACTGAAGTCGTAAGAAACCGGCCTAAGCATGGTTTCTGATCTCGAACACCACACTTCATCGCTCCCGCATCGAACACCTTACGGGATTTTCTGAAGATGAGCTTACACCAGCGCCCGATAGATGGCAGGCGGTGCTCCATTAACGCCTGTATTACCCGTTTAATCTGGTCATTTCGGCGTAACCTTGCCCGTGACGACCGGAGCCGGAGCCAGCGGCGGCGGCTGCAGTGGTGGTGGTGGTTAGGGTTGATCGGTATTATCGACTCTCTGCACGCGATCCGCTGTCCGACGCCCGTCAGTCAGTCAGCCTGTCTGCCTGCCTGCCTGCTTGCTGGCCGGCCGGCCCTGTACCGGCCGTACCACGGCTGTGTGTTAGGCGGGTCAGTGTCGAGAGGGGGGGGGGGGGGCTGTACCGGCCGTACCACGGCTGTGTGTTAGGCGGGTCAGTGTCGAGAGGGGGGGGGGGGGCTGTACCGGCCGTACCACGGCTGTGTGTTAGGCGGGTCAGTGTCGAGGGGGGGGGGGCTGTACCGGCCGTACCACGGCTGTGTGTTAGGCGGGTCAGTGTCGAGAGAGGGGGGGGGCTGTACCGGCCGTACCACGGCTGTGTGTTAGGCGGGTCAGTGTCGAGAGGGGGGGGGGGCTGTACCGGCCGTACCACGGCTGTGTGTTAGGCGGGTCAGTGTCGAGAGAGGGGGAGGCAGGGTTGAGTGAGGATGGGAGTATGGTACTGTTGTTCTCTGTCGGGTGCAATTCTCCATGCGTGCTGTGGCGATAGATGCAGATCAAGCAAATAGCGCTCTGGAGAATACGTGATCATGTTGTAACGCGAAAGACGTGACCGCTTAACTTTGGTTTGAATCGCACCATCATTTTTGTGCTGAGTTGTCGCATACGCACCTAGTGTGCCCCGCCAACTTAGTAAATATGGTGGCCGGATAGGTCAGTTCCGTGTGGACTATATACGCACCTGTGTGTCCCGCCAACTTAGTAAATCTGCTGGCCGGATAGCTGTGTGCCCCGCCAACTTAGTAAATCTGCTGGCCGGATAGTACGGCATTGTTTCCGGTATTGAGGAATATATCGGACAGGGCTGCTGCGCCGTCCGTGACAACGCAACATAACTCGAGAGCAGGTCCAGACAGTCTGTCGCTGCCATAGTTAATGTTCGGTCTTACTCTGAGAGGATTCCCGCGTAAGCTGAAATACCGCGCGCGCCCGGGCGCTTGTGAGTGGCCCGAGTTACGCGCCAGTTCTGACGGCGTAATCAGGAGATGGAGACCGACTGCGGCGAGGCACGCCAGCTCGGTTCGGCTCGGCTCCTCCTGGCTGTGCTCGGCCCGGCCCGGGGTCCGACGCTGTCCTGGAGCGTCACCAGAGGCAATGAGTCATTTTGTCTGTGTGGTGCACATCAGGGGCTGCTTCTGTCTGACCATATGACACCGTCACACCGTCGGTAGCATCATAACGGCACTGCAGTGATGTTGATCGGTGATGGCATCAGTGATGGACACCGGTGAAACAGAGCACCACCTCCTCAGTCCGTTCTCCCGGCTCCAGCCCGGCTCCAGCCCGGCTCCAGCCCGGCTCCAGCCCGGTCACAGTCGGGCGGTACCCCTCCGCCGTCCGAATTGTGTCGCTCTGCGCTGATTATTTTCCGTCTCTCGTCACGACTGTTCGGCCTGTGTGACGACGAGATTCGGCGGCTGCCTCGGCGGATTCGTCACGACCGTGTCACCGCTGTGGACCACTGCGTGACGCTGCGTGACGCTGCGTGACGCTGCGTGACGCGACGTGACGACGGTGTGGTCCTACGTGACGCGACGTGACGACGGTCTCTGTCTCAGTCTGATAGAGACTGAAAGAGACATTGAAGGAGACATCACCAGCCCCGCCCGGCTCAGAAACGCGAGAGACACATCCTTCTCCCCGCAGAGACTGAAAGAGACATCACCCACCCCCCCCCCCCCCCCTGTCGAGACTGAAAGAAACATCACGCACCCCATCCCGACTACAAAGGCCTCCCGGAGCTGAATGGGTGTCCGTGTGGTGAATCTGTGTCAGGGGGTCTGTGGAGGTGCAGAATCTGTGCCAGGGAGTCTGTGGAGGTGCAGGGGTTTAGCAGTGCCGAGTCAGAGCATGACAGCGATATTGATAACGTCGGGCTGATTTAGAGGCCGACTCAGGTCCGGAGGAGTAGTGGCTGGGTAGGATCTGATCTGTTGTCTTAGTTGATTGCCAGTGATGCAGCGATTTCTCGGGTGTTTGATGCTGCCGCTGCCGCTGCCGCTGCCGCGAGAGTTTTGGTGGAGAAACTAACACGGCGCAGCACGGCGCGACGCGGCGCCGTCTCGTGCATCAGTTTCGCCTCAGTCGTGCGCGCTGTCGGACCGCTCGGTCGGCTGCCGCAGGTCGCTGTCGGGCCGCTCCATCGGCTGTCCGCTGCCTCGTGGAGTTCCTTCCTTCCGCAGTCTCGGCTTTCGCTGTGATTGGAGAATTCGGCCTAGCCGTGGGCGACGTATAACCGCCAAATTTGGACTCTCTAAAACATCAAGACATCACCTAGTCGGCCTAGCCGGGCTTCCATGGGTGACTAGATTGAGGTTACGGCAGATCAATCTTAGGTTGACATATAACCTTAGTAGTTGCGGAGCCATCGAGCGAAAATTCCAATCATGGTCGTCATTAGATCCATCATCGGGTTGGGGCGACCTGTCGACGTTTTTCTAATGTACGGGGAGCGAAGTCTATTGCGATCCGAAGGATGCTGGTGGGATCCGCGCGGGCGGGGTCTAGCCATGTACTATTGTTTGACTTGTTACGTCATCGGATAGGGGCGGTGGCCTCCACCGACCTTTTGTGACTGCCAAGGTCGAGCATTGGCAGCACGCCATGCATTAGTGCAATCACGGGGCAGACCTGTACACTGTACAGGGTAATCGGCTCGGAGATCTGGACAATCACCTATTATCAGCGGGTCGCCGCAGGAAAACCGGCGGCGCCAGCTATTCGGCGGTTAGCAGGCGGTTGGCTAATGCGGGTAATTGTGGTAATGGTGATTTGGTAATGTTGACTGGGATGACGGGTTGTTGGCGGTGTGTCACGGCCTGGTGTGAGTGGGTATTGCGGGGGGAGGGCATCGACAATGGTCCGATCTGTCTCCCGTGGCTAGGTCGGGTCTCAGCTCTGGCTCGGCTGCAGGTGGTACGTTCCACTAGTCCTGGCACGATTCAAACATCATGTCGCCTGCCTTTGCTGGCTGTTGAGCGGGTCAGCAGGCTGTGTTTGGCGGCACTGTTGGTGGTGATGGCAGGTGGTGACTCCATCGCGGGTGCCCGTCGTTAGAGGCACACAGAGGCACACACCCCCGCTGTGTGTGCCTCTCTCACCCGGGTCAACGGTGCGAAGTGGACGCCCGGTCAACGGGAGGTCAACGGACGGTCAACGGGCGGTCAACGGGAGGTCAACGGACGGTCAACGGGCGGTCAACGGGCGGTCAACGGGCGGTCAACGGGAGGTCAACGGACGGTCAACGGACGGGCGGCTCCGGGGCGAACCGAGTTTATACATCCTCAGCTCGGTAAACCGACCGTTTGTGGTTGTTGATCTCGGTCGTTTATCGGTTGGATCACGGGCGTTTACACCCCTAACCAGGCTCACGACGGAGTCCGCCCGGTCCCCGTCCGCCCGGTTAGCCCAGCCGATTGCGGGGAGGGGGGGGGGGGGGTAGCCCTTATGACTTGTACTGGGTCGCTTTTGAGCGTTAGATGCACGGATAAAGTGTCTCGAGCGTACGGGCGCCGTGCGTGAGTGAAAGGAAGTAGTTCGGCATCAGAACGACACACAGACGAAGGGTAAAGGGTAGCACGTGTAGGGAGCTGCGATTTAGTGTATCGGGCTAAAGGAGTGGTATTCTGATTAAAAGGAAGGATAACAACGCCTTTATTCGTCCTTAATGCTATTTTGTCACGAGTTTACGACAATCTATTTGTATTTTGTGTTCGTCATTCCTTGTTTCTGATTGCTTGCAAGCATCACGCTGAGGCATAAGATATCATCGCGAGGCTCCGTGTTCAGCTTTCTGTGGTCGTGAAGCTGGGCTGGTATTTGCCATTGGGTGGAGTGGTGATTGTTCCCAGTGTGTGGTATCCGCGCCGGTTCCCGACCCACGGTCACCGAAGGTTGGTTGAACATTGGATAACGCTATTCTTTAGAATTGTGTTTCCATTGTGAAACAAACCTGAGCTGTAACCCGTGACTGCTGGGCCAGGAGGAATGGCTACCACACCCTGATTCCATATCACCTCAGTTTGGCGGACTCGCTCTCTGGAGAATGCCATTTGGTCATTATCTCAATACTCATCGACATGTTGTTTAGGCCAGCTATCTGATGTAGCCTTGGCAACGATTTATTCAGTGGTGAGAAGCGACTATCGGGCAGTTTTCCGAGGTCATCTGGTATTTGCCTTGTCCATCATTTATCTGAAAATTAGGTGTATTTATTGTTGCAAGCGTCCATCAGTTCGTTATGTTAATTTATACTGATAAGACTGGTAAATGGGGTTGTTAAGTTGCAAGGATGAGGGCTCGATGAGTGACGCCATAATACGCTCACGTTGCACTGCAACATATGTCAAATCTGAGCATCTGCACGTGCAGGTAGCAAAGCTTCTCAGAACACTGTTAATCACTTGCCAACATCACCAGCTGGTGAGAACTACCAACTAACAGCTGGTGAGAACTATCAACTAACAGCTGGTGAGAACTATCAACCAACAGCTGGTGAGAACTATCAACTAACAGCTGGTGAGAACTATCAACTAACAGCTGGTGAGAACTATCAACTAACAGCTGGTGAGAACTATCAACTAACAGCTGGTGAGAACTATCAACTAACAGCTGGTGAGAACTATCAACTAACAGCTGGTGAGAACTATCAGCTAACAGCTGGTGAGAACTATCAACTAACAGCTGGTGAGAACTATCAACTAACAGCTGGTGAGAACTATCAACTAACAGCTGGTGAGAACTATCAACTAACAGCTGGTGAGAACTATCAACCAACAGCTGGTGAGAACTATCAACTAACAGCTGGTGAGAACTATCAACTAACAGCTGGTGAGAACTATCAACTAACAGCTGGTGAGAACTATCAACTAACAGCTGGTGAGAACTATCAACTAACAGCTGGTGAGAACTATCAACTAACAGCTGGTGAGAACTATCAACTAACAGCTGGTGAGAACTATCAACTAACAGCTGGTGAGAACTATCAACTAACAGCTGGTGAGAACTATCAACTAACTACCCACACGGACGTCGGGAGGCCACGCTGTCTGAGATTCTACCTACCGCAGCTGATGTGGCATTTCGCGCGCCTCGCCCCAAACATCCCCACACAGCCTCACACGCGCTCACACCCATGACGGGGTGCATTTGCGGCGGCCGTGGACCGTCCTTGTGCGGACACTACAGTGGCACCCAGTGTGTCCAGTGGCACCCAGTGTGTACGCGTTACCAATCCATTACGCTACGTTACCAATCCATTACGCTACGTTACCAATCCATTACGCGCTCCGTACGGACACGGAATACTGAGCGGCTAACGTGGAGCGCCGCTGGCTGGGAGAGAGCGAGTGTCGCCGCTCCTCCGCGCTCTCTCCGGTCACTCCCGGTAGAGTGGGGGGGGGGGAGGATGACCTCTCCGTCACGTCACCACATGACCCGTGGGTCTGACGCTGTCAGGCTGGTCCTGACCTGTCATGTCTTCTGTTCCCGTGTGTCGGTGTCCGGCGTTATGAGCTGGCGGGCAGGTGGGGCGTATGATTTTATCAGCAATATAACATCATATTGTCGGGCAGATCGAGGGCCGGTGGGAGGCAGGTATGCCCTGAATGCCGGCCGGCGCCTGGGGAGGCGGCCCTGTTCTGAATGCCGGGCTCGATGATTGACAAATGATCGCGATGACTTGATTGGAGAACTGATATGGCTTGTTGGGCTGCGAGATACCTATCGCGAACACGGCTTTTGTCCTGCGCGTCCGTGACTGAAATGGAAAGAGGTGCCAGCATGTCAGCCAGTGTTGGTAACTATCATAATCACCGCTGCGATGATAGGTATCTGCCTGGTGTTATTGTCTACGCTGACGGCCGTCGAATTGGTCATTTCTTCGTCTCCCTAGTCGGTGATTTTAATTCCTTGGCGTATCTGGCCGGCTGTCGCAACCGACTGGTTTCCATAGGACCTTGGCAACCCTTTGTTCCGAGTGTTCGTGTGAAAGGCCAGGGCGCGTGCTCGCTCATAGGAGCCATAGGAGCCCGATAACCAAACTCGCGGGGCAGAATCCCGCTGTGCGCGCCGCGGCGGCCGACACAGCGCCTCGGTTTCACTGCGGCGACCCCCCGCGGCGACCCCCGCGGCGACCCCCGCGGCGTGATGTGTATCGACTACAATGGTAAATGGATGGCCCGAGAGGCTTCCGGCTCGTCACGGCCTGAGTCGTGCCTCGAGGGGGTTAGCGAGCCTGTGTCTGTTCTTCATGCTGTCCCAGAGAGGTTCGAGGTTGGACTAGGGCGCTGAAGCTGTCAGCCAGGCTGATGAGTGGTGGCAAATTCGGTGTAGTTATGGTAGGTGGGGCTTCTGATGCATTGACGAGATGGAGATCGGGGTCAGCATACGTGTCTCATGTAGAGTATTGTCACCCCCGGGACAGGCTGCTGGCTGTGACTGGTCTGCGCACTTCTCTGGCAGAGGAGTCTGTTTGAACCTCGGCTGGACTTATGCGCGGTCCCCAGCGGCGGAGGACTGCTTTTGACCTTGGCTGGAGAGCTGGCGTGGCACGCGGTGCATGGCCGACTCTGACCCGGCCACTCGGCGTCAACTGACATTGTGGACGCTGCTGTCACTACTAGTGGTCTGTGGGTGTGAATAACATACAGCCTGGGGCAGACACGCTGTAGAGACTGTTGAGTCGACCTACTGGCTGCGGCCTTGTCGACTGTTGTGGTCGCTAGGCCATTTATCTGGACAATTTTGGTCGCCAGGTTATTTATCTGGACTGTTTTGGTCGCTAGGTCATTTATCTGGACAATTTTGGTCGCTAGGTCATTTATCTGGACAGTTTTGGTCGCCAGGTCATTTATCTGGACTGTTTTGGTCGCTAGGGCATTTATCTGGACAATTTTGGTCGCTAGGTCATTTATCTGGACAGTTTTGGTCGCTAGGTCATTTATCTGGACAGTTTTGGTCGCTAGGTCATTTATCTGGACAGTTTTGGTCGCTAGGTCATTTATTTGGACAGTTTTGGTTGCTGGGTCATTTATCTGGACAGTTTTGGTCGCTGGGTCATTTATCTGGACTGTTTTGGTCGCTAGGTCATTTATCTGGGCAGTTTTGGTCGCTAGGTCATTTATCTGGACAGTTTTGGTCGCTGGGTCATTTATCTGGACAGTTTTGGTCGCTAGGTCATTTATCTGGACAGTTTTGGTCGCTAGGTCATTTATCTGGACAGTTTTGGTCGCTGGGTCATTTCTGGGTCTGCGGCTGGCTATGTGACGGCGTTTGCCGGTTAGCAGTGCTCCAGAACTGTACCGCGCTGAGGGGAGCTGGTAAGACGCGGGCCGCTGCTGTCGCTGTCGAATGGGGGCTGAGGGGAGCTGGTAAGACGCGAGCCGCTGCTGTCGCTGTCGAATGGGGGCTGAGGGGAGCTGGTAAGACGCGGGCCGCTGCTGTCGCTGTCGAATGGGGGCTGAGGGGAGCTGGTAAGACGCGGGCCGCTGCTGTCGCTGTCGAATGGGGGCTGAGGGGAGCTGGTAAGACGCGGGCCGCTGCTGTCGCTGTCGAATGGGGGCTGAGGGGAGCTGGTAAGACGCGGGCCGCTGCTGTCGCTGTCGAATGGGGGCTGAGGGGAGCTGGTAAGACGCGGGCCGCTGCTGTCGCTGTCGAATGGGGGCTGAGGGGAGCTGGTAAGACGCGGGCCGCTGCTGTCGCTGTCGAATGGGGGCTGAGGGGAGCTGGTAAGACGCGGGCCGCTGCTGTCGCTGTCGAATGGGGGCTGAGGGGAGCTGGTAAGACGCGGGCCGCTGCTGTCGCTGTCGAATGGGGGCTGAGGGGAGCTGGTAAGACGCGGGCCGCTGCTGTCGCTGTCGAATGGGGGCTGAGGGGAGCTGGTATGACGCGGGCCGCTGCTGTCGCTGTCGAATGGGGGCTGAGGGGAGCTGGTAAGACGCGGGCCGCTGCTGTCGCTGTCGAATGGGGGCTGAGGGGAGCTGGTAAGACGCGGGCCGCTGCTGTCGCTGTCGAATGGGGGCTGAGGGGAGCTGGTAAGACGCGGGCCGCTGCTGTCGCTGTCGAATGGGGGCTGAGGGGAGCTGGTAAGACGCGGGCCGCTGCTGTCGCTGTCACCAGGCTGACCAGGCTGACCAGGCTGACCAGGCTGACCAGGCTGACCAGGCCGACAAGGCTGACCAGGCCGACAAGGCTGACCAGGCTGACCAGGATGACCAGGCTGACCAGGCTGACCAGGCTGACCAGGCCGACAAGGCCGACAAGGCTGACCAGGCCGACAAGGCTGGCCAGGCTGACCAGGATGACCAGGATGACCAGGCTGACCAGGATGACCAAGATGGCCCGATGTCAGCGTGGTGCCGGTGTGGCAACGTGACACGGCGCGCTCAGCGGCCGTGTTACGGCCCCGGCCTGCCGCGTGACGGTGTGCCCGGTAACGAGTGGTGACGTGGTGACGTGGCGACGTGGCGACGTGGCGACGTGGTGACGTGGTGACGTGGTGACGTGGCGGCGTGGCGACGTGGTGACGTGGCGACGTGGTGACGTGGTGACGTGGTGACGTGATGACGTGGTGACGTGGTGACGTGGCGACGTGGTGACGTGGTGACGTGGCGACGTGGTGACGTGGCGACGTGGTGACGTGGTGACGTGGTGACGTGGCGACGTGGCGACGTGGTGCAGCACGGCGCGCTGTGTAACTGCTTGCCCGCCGCCGCCGGGGACTGACGCAGTGGTCTCTGTTGGTGGACAGAGCACACACACACAGACACGCCTCGTCGGTACACATCGTCTGGCCGCACCCATGGCCCGCTGCGTGACCTGCGTATGTGTCGTATGTCCGGCTCGACGGCCCTGGGCTCGACGGTCATTATTAACAGGCTGCCGCGCAGGCCAGCCGGCCAGCCGGAATGAGGAACATGTTCTCTCGCAAAGACCGTGATTTGCCGGTGTGAATTTCTCACCATTCGCGGATTATCCATGCGAGAAATTAACGGGATACACTAAATTAACGGCCTAGCACGTGACTAACTGCTGGCCATGAACCAATACCTGCGGAACCGTACCGCTGCTCCAGCACAACACGCTGCCCCGCTTCACCGGTGCGTGCCGGCACTTTCTCTCCCCGGCGCTGTCTGGACATGCTCCGTCCGGCAATTAGACTGGTCGTACATTCAGCACGGCTGGCGGACTCTCCGTCCGAGATTACGGCTGTCCGTGATTAGAGCTACTGGCTCTCCGCCGCGCCGCCGTCGATGGTGATCCAGTAGTAACTGACCGGGCAGCCGGGCACCGGACGGCGGCAGGAGGCGGGGAAAGCAAGAGTTACGGGACCGGGGAGATTGTATGCCGACATCCCCTGATTGGGACGGCGCTGCAGAGGTGAAACAAAGCGACTAAACATACCTTGGAATTGCGTGAAGTTTTGAACCATGCGACGAAATTAACTCGCAGAAGGTATGTATGCACGAGAAATTCATGAGGTCTTCAGGCCTGATGGCATTTGAGGAATAAAACCGTTTTGTTTTTGTTTTTGCATGACTCTCAATTGTGTGTCGATAATTTGCCGATTTGTCACCTCTGCTCCTCGGCTCGACTGCCGACTGACCGGGTCTCTAATGTGTTCTGAATTGGCGCGTGCGCCGGGGATTTCCTCGTGCTGGGTACGCTCCAATTAACCCATTAACCGCTGAGTGGTGGTCGGCCTGGTTTTGCGGTATACTTTGTAGCACAAGTGCTAATCTCGGACCAGTTTGATCGGCCCGTATGCCAGACAACGGGAAAAAATCCCTAGAAATCGCGCCTTTCCTTTTCACCGCGCAGGTGTGGCAGCTGCCTTGCATACATGCATTTTCACCGGCGATTTTTGCGTCTGGGGTGCCGGTGAAACGCCTTTGCAGCTGTAACGACTTATGACTTATCACGCCGAAGGAGAGCCGCCGGACCTGTCGGGCGGGAGATAGTAGGGTGAATGGAATCGTGCCGGCTTTGCTCCAGAGTAATCGGGGTTGGTATGCGTGTCCATAGGCTCTTGCGGCAGCTTGACAAATGCTTTTCGGAGCCCGATGCGAAGCAAATAGAAAGGCCTGCGACCAGTTGATTCGTACGACAGTTGACCAGTTGAAGTTGATTGCCATCCTATTACGTACGCTGGAGAACGTTAGTACGTTCAAGTACGCTGGAACGTTAGTACGTTCAATCACGTTTAGATATCAGCTGCTTATAGCCACTGTGGTATGGACGGTGGGCCCTTGTTTGAAGCGCTATACAGCCCATCCAAGCGAGACACTGTGATAATCGCAGATGATTAAACATCTGCCGTGTGCTTGCTGAACTTCATGGCGTGCTTCACGAACGTCGGTATCCATCCCTATCGAAATCATCGAACCAGGCGGCCCAATATATAGCCCGATGACCTAGCAGCTAAGATGGCTGAGATGGCTGAGATCCGATGTCTGGCTGCCCGTGCTCCGTCCCCGTGCTCCGTCCCCGTGCTCCGTCCCCGTGATCCGTCCCCGTGCTCCGTCCCCGTGCTCCGTCCCCGTGCTCCGTTCCCGTGCTCCGTCCCCGTGCTCCGTCCCCGTGCTCCGTCCCCGTGCTCCGTCCCCGTGCTCCGTCCCCGTGCTCCGTCCCCGTGCTCCGTTCCCGTGCTCCGTCCCGTGCTCCGTCCCCGTGCTCCCCGTGCTCCGTCCCCGTGCTCCGTCCCCGTGCTCCGTCCCCGTGCTCCGTCCCCGTGCTCCGTCCCCGTGCTCCCCGTGCTCCGTCCCCGTGCTCCGTCCCCGTGCTCCGTCCCCGTGCTCCGTCCCCGTGCTCCGTCCCCGTGCTCCGTCCCCGTGCTCCGTCCCCGTGCTCCGTCCCCGTGCTCCGTCCCCGTGCTCCGTCCCCGTGCTCCGTCCCGTGCTCCGTCCCCGTGCTCCGTCCCCGTGCTCCGTCCCCGTGCTCCGTCCCCGTGCTCCGTCCCCGTGCTCCGTCCCCGTGCTCCGTCCCCGTGCTCCGTCCCCGTGCTCCGTCCCCGTGCTCCGTCCCGTGCTCCGTCCCCGTGCTCCGTCCCCGTGCTCCGTCCCCGTGCTCCGTCCCCGTGCTCCGTCCCCGTGCTCCGTCCCCGTGCTCCGTCCCCGTGCTCCGTCCCCGTGCTCCGTCCCGTGCTCCGTCCCCGTGCTCCGTCCCCGTGCTCCCCGTGCTCCCGTGCTCCGTCCCCGTGCTCCCCGTGCTCCCCGTGCTCCGTCCCCGTGCTCCGTCCCGGCGCCCTGTCAGGCGGTATGATGAGATGCGACGGCGGCGGCGGCGGCGGTTTGCAGGACCTGCATCTGTGTCTAGGTCGGTCCGTCCTGGCCCGGTCTGGTCTGGTCTGGTCTGGTCTGGTCTGGTCTGGCCTGGTCTGGTCTGGTCCGGCCGGTCTGACCTGGTCTGGTCTGGTCTGGTCCGGTCTGGTCCGGCCCGGTCTGGTCTGACCTGGTCTGGTCTGGTCTGGTCTGGTCTGGTCCGGTCTGGTCTGGTCCGGCCCGGCCCGGTCTGGTCTGACCTGGTCCGGTCCGGTCTGGTCTGGTCTGGTCTGGCCTGGCCTGGCCTGGCCTGGCCTGGCCTGGCCTGGCCTGCTGGCCTGGTCTGGTCTGGTCTGGTCCGGTCCGGTCCGGCCGGTCTGGTCTGGTCTGGTCTGGTCCGGCCCGGTCTGGTCTGGTCTGGTCTGGTCTGGTCTGGCCCGGTCTGGTCTGGTCTGGTCTGGTCTGGTCCGGCCCGGTCTGACCTGGTCTGGTCTGGTCTGGTCTGGTCTGGTCTGGTCCGGTCCGGCCTGGTCCGGCCTGGTCTGGTCTGGTCCGACTGGACTGACCGGTCCGGGGTGTGGCTTTACTGACTGACAGACTGCCAGCTCCGGTGTCGGCACTGGCGGCGTGTGACTGGACGGTACCCAGTGGGGTCTTGCAGGGTGACGTATTGGTACAGTTCACCGCGATAAATCTCACCATCGGTTTTAACAGGCGAATCTCTTCCGAGATAGCTACGGCAGCCGATTTTAGCAAGAATATGGTATTTACTCTCTACTACTATCTACTAAGTTGCTTAGTAGGTACTGTGTAGCAAATATTCCCGCCACCGGGGAATTTCTTCAGAATGGTGTTATTTCTCCGGCGATATCCCCAGTCTCGGTGATATTTCTCTGGCGGTATATCTCTCCACACACGTGATGCATCTGCCGCGCCACCCAGTGAGGTGCGGTGCCAATTTGGGCACGGCTGTTTGACGATACGCCGGCTGGGCCGCTCGGAAGGGTCACCTGTTGTGACGACCTTGACACCTTTATACGGTCGGCGGCGGCGGTGACTGGAGGGCCAGTTAGCCGGGTCGGGATGACCGTATCAGATGAATAGTGTCGGCCCGAGACCGTGGCCGATGCGCGGCTAAAAACCGTGACTGGGGCCGTGGAAACGTGCAAGACTTGTCACAGCATTCGGGGCTCCTTAAATATGTTACGAAAACATACAGAAGGTATTGTTTGTAGAGACGCAAGGGCGTTATTCAAACATATTTATGGACAAATGCCTGGAGCGCGTTTGTTTGTTCTCAGATAGAGGATTCCGGAGCATTCATCGTAAAAACGCAGTGTCGTCTGTTCTCAGCACAGGCGCTGTGTTTCGAAGCGTTGTTGGTTCCTATCTGTGGTGGGCACGACACGAGCTACTGTCTTTTACCGGCGCGTGACGGTCTCCTATCTACAGTGGGCACGGCACGCGCTACTGTCTTTTACCGGCGCGTGACGGTCTCCTATCTACAGTGGCACGACACGAGCCACTGTCCTGTACCGGCGTGTGACGGTCCCCTATCTACAGTGGGCACGACACGAGCCACTGTCCTGTACCGGCGCGTCCTACACGGTGTAGATCAGACTGATTGTCGCGCCGGGACAGCTCGTGAACAATGGTCGGCGATCCGCAGACCACCCGACCTGGCGCAAGGCCGAGTCACGTGATTAATGGTGTCCGGCAGTCGGACAGGGCGAACATAGCGGCACGCATGCCCGTCTCTGGCCTATTGTGACGAGGCGCCGGCGTTGCTGGGTTTTTGTTAGAAGACGCAGTTGCGCGCTTGAGTGGCGCCGCCCTTTGTAGTGATGTCTTTGTATATGCCTGTAATGGTGAACACATTGAGTGGTTTGCGACGAGGTATTCCAGTGGCCATTATACGTCCGCTGCTTCTTATCAGCCATGAGTGTCGCTTTGAAACAAGGCAATGGTGGTCCCGTGTGCCGGTGGATATTGGACGTGGCCCGACCTAACCAACCGCTGTAAAACACAATGCTGTGACTTTCATGCACGGCAGTCGTAATTCCGCGCATTTTCAACCACGGCATGTCATTCTTACAGCGACGTGTTCCTAGATCACAACATGCATTATATTGTTTTGCCGTGATCTTGCGAATTTACAGCAAAACTAAGACCACAGCGTTTGGTAAGATTTGGCCGTTCCGCGCAAACCAGGCCAGGCAGCCGGCGCCTCCCCCCCCCCCCCCGACGCTTGTGCTTCAGTCCTCCTCGCTTAGCGCGTGAGCTGCGTGTCGGCGTCGAGCGACGGCACAGAGTACGTTAGTCGAGACGTTCCA